>CM062818.1:727305542-727538042 GCA_031772625.1 Pinus tabuliformis | reverse complement strand
TATCCGATTTAAGGTCATCCAAAAAAAATCCTTCTTAACCTTGTGGTAGGTTTTTATAAATCCTGAGTGCCCTCCTAAGGGAGAGGTGTGCAATTCTCTAAGAATCTTTTGTTTGAGTTGTGAATTCTTACATAGGTATAACCGATCCTTGTACCATACCGAATCATTTTTCTAGCTAAATGTATCAGATGTACTGGGATCTTGTTGTATCTTTTGAATGGGTTCTCACACTTCCTTGTCATTCTTCCATTCATCCCTTGCTTCGTTTATCCAATCTGATTGGATAATAGAAATGGTGCAAAGAAATGCTTCCACATCCTCATCCTTTCTTGAGAGTGCATTTTCCACAACATTTTTCTTCCCTTTTTTGTAGATGATTTCAAAGCCATAACCCAACATCTTTGTGACCCACTTTTGTTGCTCTTATGAAGATAAATTTTGTTCTAAAAAGTATTTAAGACTATCATGATCTGTTTTTACCTTGAAGTGTCTTCCCATTAGGTAGGGTCTCCATTTCTTAAGTGCATGTAGTATTTCCAACATTTTCTTCTCATAAATAACTTTGTGTAAATACTTTCCTTTGATTGGACGACTTTCGAAAGTAATGGGTCTTTCTTCTTGCATTAAAACAATACCAATTCCATTTCCTGAGGCATCACATTCCACAATAAATGTTTTTGTGAAGTCTGGTGTAGCTAAGACTGGTGCTTAGCACATTGCCTCTTTAAGATGTTCAAAGGCCTTCGTTGCTTCCGGAATCCATGAAAATGCATCTTTCTTCAATAATGTTGTTAGAGGTGCTGCTATTCTCCCATAGTTATTAATAAACTTGTGCCTTGTTAACCCGAGAAATCCTCCTAGATGCTTTATGGATGTGGGAATTTTCCATGCTTTAATGGTTTTAATTTTGCCAGGGTCTACTTTAACACCTTCATGAGATACACTATGACCTAGATATTCCACCTCTTGTACTCCAAAGAAACATTTGGAGATTTTTGCATATAATTGTTTCTCCTCCAATAGTTTGAGCACCATGTCAACATGTTGGACATGATCCTTCCAAGTTAGTATATCATCAAGAAATACTAACACAAATTTTCTAAGGAAGGGTTTGAAAACAGAATTCATCAAACCATGAAATGTAGAAGGTGAATTAGTAAGGCCAAAAGGCATGACCAAAAATTCATAATGACCCTAATGAGTTCTAAATGTTGTTTTTGGAATGTCTTCAGTCTTCATTCTGATTTGATGATATCCTGAACGAAGATCCAACTTGGTGAAGTAAATTGATCCATGCAATTCATCCAATAATTCATCAATGACAGGAATGGGAAATTTATCTTTAATAGTGAGCTTGTTGACCTCCCTATAATCTGGACACATGCGCCATGATCCATCCTTCTTGTGAACCAATACTACTGGAGCAGAGAAAGAGCTTTGACTAGGTTGAATTATACCAGCCTCTAGCATTTCTGCAACCATACGTTCAATTTCACTCTTTTGGACATAGGGATATCTATAAAGCCTGATGTTTGGAGGAACACTTCCTGGAATCAAATTAATAGCATGATCATGATCACGAATAGGTGGGAGGCCTTTGGGAGTCTCAAGTACCTTGGAATGATTGTCCAAGGCTTTTTGGAGATCTGGAGAAATGGATGATTTTGATGCGGGAACCTTTAGTGAACATAATTCTGCAATTATGCCTCATTGTTCTTTCTTTAGAAGCTTTGCCATTCCGTTAGAGTTGATTATCTTTCCCAGTTTCCCTGCGATACCCCTTAATTCAACTTCCTTTCCTTCTGAAGAGAATTTCATGAAAAGTTCTTGAAAATTAAAAGCTATTGTACCCAAGGATTGTAGCCATTGGACTCCTAGTACAACATCAACACCACCCATTGGAATGGAAAGCATTGGGCTATTCAATACATATTCTCCCATGGATAGCTTGATGTTATGGCACTTTCTTGAGCAATTTATGGTTCCTCCACTTGCAACCATCACTTGACACTCTGGTACTGGATATAGGAAGCAATTCAATTCCTTGGCTATCTTACAATGAATAAAATTATGGGTACTTCCTGAATCAATCAACACTATTACCTTTTTCTTCTTGATATGCCCTTCTATCTTGATAGTTTGAGGAGTGGTAATTCCAACAAATGGATTACAAGATATGGTCAGATTCATTTATTCTTTTTCTAGGGGTTCCTGGTGTATATCCTCTTCTTTTGACGTTTATTGTTCCTTTTCTTCCTCCTCTTCACAATCTATGTAAAATAATTTCTTCTCGGCACATTTATGACCTTTAGTGTATTTGCTAACACAACTGTAACAAAGCCCTTTTTCTCTTTTTTCTTCCAATTGTTGTGGTGTCAACTTTGTAGGTTGTGGATGGCTAGGGGCAACAACACTTCCATCTTTATGATTGTGAGTGGTAGGCTTCCTTGTTTCCATAATTTTGCTTTCCATTTTTCTTGCCAACCTCAATGCCTTCTCAAATGAATCTGGTTCCCAAAGGCGAACCTCATGTTGGATGTTATCTTTTAAAGTCCCTATCAACACATCAATCCCATGCTCCTATAGAATATATTTTACCCTTATATTCAATTTTTGAAAGTCCTCAATGTGCTCCATCATTAAATCCTTTTATTTGAGATTTATCAATTGGCTAAAAAAAGTGTTACTTTTTGTATCCTCATAATGTGCTATCATTTCATCCGTAAAAATATCCCAAGTGACAATTTTTTTACGAGAGAAAAGCCATCGATACCATACAAACTGATTTGGTTCCAAATATAAAGTTGCAATGCGTACCTTTTGTGTGTTTTTTACATTACGGAGATCGAAAAATTGCTTCCTCTATAGTATCCATGTTCCAGGATCCTTGCCATCAAACTTCCTCATATCAATCTTTGGAACATGGTGGTTCTTCGATCCAACGTTAGAGTCTATGAAATCATGATTAACATTTATTTTGTTCTCCTCATGAGTTTCCTTTACTACCCTTTCGCCATTACTAAGCATTTCTTGTAGAAACTTTGTCAAATCTGTCTTCAAATCTTCCATGCCTTTCTTTAAATCATCCATCTTAGCTTTCATGCCATCCATCTTAGCTTCCACGCTGTCCATATTAGCTTCTATGCCTTTATTTAAACCATCCATATTAGCTTCCATGCCATACATCTTAGCTTATACGTCTTTCTTTAAACCATGCATCTTAGCTTCTGTTACTTTTTGTGCGAGTAAAACTCGTTGCACTTGGTCTCGTAATTTTGATATATCATGTTGCATTTCTTTCTCTTCTTCATGAGTCATGCTAGAGATTTCCGGTTGCTTATTAGGTGTTTCCATTTTATTTCTTCAGGGCATCAATTACCGCTAATAATGCTTCACTATGCCCTTTGAATTCCTTCAAACGAATTTTTCAAACCAAGCTTATACAAAAATTAAAAAAAAACTCCACACATTTTCTCACTTTGTAGGAGCTCAATATTGAATCTGATGTATCTCTATAATTTTGGATCTCTAAGTTCTGACATTTATTCCTACAGTAACCCTCTGAGTAATGTTCTAACCTCGCAAGTCTGATCAAGATTGGATTCTCCAATGAAGAGTTATGCCAAATCTCCCACGATGACCTGAGTATAAGCTGGTTTAGTAGAGCAAACTTGTATGACGTGCTGCGGGTCACTGTTTCAACCTTAGGTTCTAAAAATGATACCCAAAAAACTACGACTCGTCCTCTTTCTATAACTTCTTACGAAACTTCAATCTGATGCTCAGAGCGAAAGTTATGATGATTTTCCCAAGGTCACCTGTTTGCAATGTAATTCGAGGGTCTGTAAAAACCCTAACTTCCTCAGGTTATATCTCTGAAAATATAGCGAGTCAAGATCTGAAATTTGGGCTCGAGGTTCAGCGAGATTACGTCTCAAATGCGTTTTTTTTTAGCCTTTGAAACATTGCAGAAAAAAAGTTATAGTGAAAATTCCACGATGACCTGTTTGGAGTAGTGAAACTCTAGAATCCAAAGCTATGATACCAAATGTTATGAAACCAACTCAAAAAAAGATAGAAAAGATAAATCAACGTCTTAGGAATAAGCCTTTTTGAGGGGAAAACCTCCTTTACATTACACAAATGAACAATTCTTAGATGATTCAAATGACAAAACCTCCTTTCTATATATAGAAGTCCAAGGGGTCACAATATAACCAAATCCGACCTAACAATAAAAATATAAAGGCACAATAATAACAATATGAGGACAATAGGGGCACAACAATAGAATAAGGGATACAACGACAATAGTAATGGGGGAATCACTAGTATTATAGGGACCTAACAAACTCAACTTGTTTGAATGGAGCCAATAAACTCCAATTTGAAATAGTTCATTCAAACAAACTCAACTTGTTTGAATGGACTATTTCAAATTGGAGTCTCTCTCTCTCTCTCTCTCTCTCTCTCTCTATATATATATATATATATCTATTAGTTTTTTTCCAACAAGCCTAAGTGACATGCACTAGTCTATGCTAATGGGTTTACTAGATATGCCAACTATGAATATGGAGAAGCATCTTGTTGGGCCTTCAAAATGTCATCGTATTTTATCCTCATTTCCATCATTTTACCATATTCCATAACTCTTTACCATATTCTGTAGCTCCATAACCTTACATTAATAACTATTTCATGATCATATGGGTTTATCATTATTATTTTCCAAGTCATTTATTTTAAGTATTTTAAGAGAATTTATGATTAAATATTAGGAAATTAACATGTTTTCATATATATCTAAAAATGGTATGAGTTTTATGATATTGTAGGCCTATTTGAAGATTCTAGAAGGGTGCTATTTGGCCACTCAACCACAAATTCGAATTTCAATTCCAACTCATGAAGATTTGTGGAATAATTGTAGAAGATTTGGATCATTGATTAAGCACATTCAAAGAAGAAGAATCATGGATGTTTTGATATGCGTCTCCTATCAAAACTAGGAGAAAATTTTGAGAGGATTTGTATCTCATATTTTTAGGTGATTGGTTGTAACCAAAAGAGATCATTATGGATATAGGAGAGATTTTTGGATCCATATTTATTGATTTGTAATCTTAATTTTTTGTACAAATATGAGTGCATCCTTCATACAAAAGTGTTCCAAGTTCCATACAAGATATGTAAATTTTAAAATGAGGATAGAGATGAATAAAGTTGAATTATTGTAATATATTTGGAGCTTTTCTCCAACTTCATTTTATGGAATACATATTGCTACTTTGATCTCCAAGCTTTGATAATCATTCAGTGTGCTTACTTAGAATTGGAGGGCTCCCATCAACCACAATTTTCACATCTTTTTCCTTTTTTGTACATATTGGTAACAATATGTAATTATGTTATTTCATTTATTTTCATTTTAAGCAAGTGTGATGTTCAATTCAACAAGTGTGATTTTCATTTTAAGTAAGTGTTATTTTCAATTCAGCAAGTGTGATTTTCATTTCAAGCAAGTGTGGTTTCTTTTTTTGCTAAAGCAAGCACTGATCCTTCTATTTCCTTAAATCAAAAGAAAAATTACAAATTTGTACATCAACCCGAAACTTTACAAGAGGAGAAGCTGACAAGGAAGGCTATCAGAGCCCCCGCCCACTAGGGAAAATCCATACAGATACATTCCCCGAGGCCGACAACTAAACAAAAACAACTCCAAACGCGAGAAACTCACACCCCACAAAAGAGGGAGAGGACGCACCAAAAAAGCATGACGAATAGCGCCCCTCGGGCCCACAAAACTATGCCATCATTCTCGGCCGTTGATCCTGGCTGCTGGATCCAACGACCAGGGATCATATCGCGCACCCAAACATGTCTGAAAAATAGTGTGCGATCGATGGCGGTATTCAAGTCCATCCCTTGTCCACGTGTTATGAAACCAGCTCACAAAAAGATAGAAAAGAGAGATCCACGCCTTAGAATTCAGCCTCTTCGAGGGGGCAACCTCCTTTACATTACATAAATGAACAATTCTTGGATGATACAAATGAAAATACCTCCTTTCTATATATAGGAGTCTAAGTGGTCCCAATACAATCAAAGCCTACATAACAATAATATTGTAGGGCACAACAATAACAATAGTGGGCTTCTATGTGGCACAATAGTAACAATATGGGCACTACATGGGTACATCAATATAAATAAGGGGTATAACTACAATAGTAATGGGGTAATCACTAGTATTATAGGGACCCAACATGCCCCTCTCCTTCAAAAAAGTGTTGTCCTCAACGCTTGAGTAGTTCAGGATACTTCTGCATAAAATTCTCATCCTCCCATGTGGAATCTTCAGCGGATAAGTTCTTCCACTTGATAAGATACTCTGAAATTGATCGATTTCGTAGCTGTCGAGTTCTTGTTTCTATGACTGCTTCCGGTTCCAATATAATTTTTCCTTCCTCGTCAAGTTCTGGCAATATTGTTTGAACTGGGAGCTTGTCGCCTATAACCTTCTTTAAGCATGAAACATGGAAAACTGGGTGCAATCGAGAAGCTGCAGGAAGCTCCAATTTGTATGCCATAGTACCAATCTTTTGCAACACCTTGTACGGACCATAATACTTTGGTGATAATTTATTATCCTTCTTAGCTTGCTTGAGGGACATTTGCTTATATGGTTGTAGCCGTAGGAATACCCAATCACCTACATCAAAACTTCTTTCACTGCGATGTTGATCTGCCTGTTGTTTCATTCTATTCTGTGCCAACACGAGGTTATCCTTTAAGAGTTGGAGGACTTGTTGTTGATGTTCGATGTGATGTTCCACTGCCTGAACCTTAGAATTTTCTCTTAAATATGATGTGATGGATGGTGGTTGATACCCATAAAGTGCCATAAATGGGGTCATTTTTGTTGCTGTATGGAAGGAAGTGTTATACCACCATTCAGCCAGAGGCAACCATTTGACCCATTGTGTCTGTTTATCAGATACAAAGCAACGAAGATATCCTTCCAAACATTTGTTTACTATCTCAGTTTTCCCATCAGATTGAGGATGATAAGATGAGCTATGAGCTAACTGAGTACCAAGACAAGAAAATAATTCTGTCCAAAAATTTCCAGTGAAAATGGGATCTCTGTCACTTACAATAATCTTTGGGTTTCCATGTAGCTTTTGAATTGTTTCCATAAATGCAGTAGAAACTGTACTGGCTTTAAATGGATGTGATAATGCACAAAAGTGTGCATACTTGGTAAGTCTGTCAACTACCACCATGATGACACTCTTTCCCTCAGACTTGGGTAAACCTGTGATAAAATCCATTGAAACCTCCTCCCAACGTTGGCTTGGAATGGATAAAGGTTGTAATAGACCCGGTGTCTTAATTGTTTCAACTTTATTTTGCTGGCAAACCAAACATTCTGCCACAAACTTTTGAATATCTGATTTAAGGCCATCCCAAAAAAATTCCTTCTTAACCCTGTGGTAAGTTTTTAAAAATCCTGAGTGCCCTCCTAAGGGAGAAGTGTGCAATTCCATAAGAATCTTTTGTTTTAGCTGGGAATTCTTACAGAGGTATAAGCGATCTTTGTACCATAACGAATCATTTTTCCAGCTAAATGTATCAGACGTACTGGAATCTTGTTGTAGCTTTCGAATAAGTGCCCACACTTCTTCGTCATTCTTCCATTCCTCCCTTGCTTCATTTATCCAATCTGGTTGGATAATAGAAATGGCGCACAACAATGCTTCCACATCCTCATCCTTTCTTGAGAGTGCATCTGCCACCACATTTTGCTTCCCTTTTTGTAGATGATTTCAAAGTCATAACCCAACATCTTTGTGACCCACTTTTGTTGCTCTTCAGAGGATAATCTTTGTTCTAAAAAGTATTTAAGGCTATCATGATCTGTTTTTACCTTGAAGTGTCTTCCCATTAGGTAGGGTCGCCATTTCTTAAGTGCATGGAGTATTGCCAACATTTCCTTCTCATAAATAGCTTTGCTTAAAAACTTTCCCTTGATTGGACGACTTTCAAAAGCAATGGGTCTTTCATCTTGCATTAGAACAGCACCAATTCCATTTCCTGAAGCATCACATTCCACAATAAAGGTTTTTGTGAAGTCCGGTGTAGCTAAGACCGGTGCTTGGCACATTGCCTCTTTAAGATGTTCAAAGGCCTTTGTTGCTTCCGGAGTCCATGAAAATGCATCTTTCTTCAATAATGTTGTTAGAGGTGCTGCTATTCTCCCATAATTCTTAACAAACTTGCGATAATACCCTGTCAACCCAAGAAATCCTCGCAGATGCTTTATGGATGTGGGGATTTTCCATTCCTTAATGGCTTTAATTTTGCTAGGGTCTACCTTAACTCCTTCATGAGATACAATATGACCCAAATATTCCACCTCCTGGACTCCAAAGAAACATTTGGATCTTTTTGCATATAATTGTTTCTCCTCCAATAGTTGTAGCACCCTGTCAACATGTTCAACATGATCCTTCCAAGACTTGCTGTAGATTAGTATATCATCAAAAAATACTAACACAAATTTTCTAAGGAATGGTTTGAAAATTGAATTCATCAAACCTTGAAATGTTGAAGGTGCATTGGTAAGGCCAAAAGGCATGACCAAAAATTCATAATGACCCTCATGAGTTCTAAATGCCGTTTTCGGAATGTCTTCAATCTTCATTCTGATTTGATGATATCCTGAACGAAGATCCAACTTGGTGAAGTAAATTGATCCATGCAATTCATCCAGTAATTCATCAATGACAGGAATGGGGAACTTATCTTTAATAGTGAGCTTGTTGAGCTCCCTATAATCCGGACACATGCGCCATGATCCATCCTTCTTGTGCACCAATACTACTGGAGCAGAGAAAGAACTTTGACTCGGTTGAATTATACCAGCCTCTAGCATTTCTGCAACCATACGTTCAATTTCACTTTTTTGGACATAGGGATATCTGTACGGCCTGATGTTTGGAGGAACACTTCCTGGAATCAGATGAATAGCATGATCATGATCACGCATAGGTGGGAGACCTTTGGGAGTCTCAAATACCTTGGAATGATTGTCCAGGACTTTTTGGAGATCTGGAGAAATAGATGATTCCAATGTGGAAACATCTAGCGAACATAATTGTGCAATTACACCTCTTTGCTCCTTTTTTAGAAGCTTTGTCATACCATTAGAGCTGATTATCTTTCCTGGTTTCCCTGCAATACCCCTTAATTCAACTTCCTTTCCTTCCATAGAAAATTTCATGAAAAGTTCTTGAAAATTAAAAGCTATTGTACCCAAGGATTGTAGCCATTGGACTCCTAGTACAACATCAGCACCTCCCATTGGAATGGAAAGCATTGGGCTAGTCAATACATATTCTCCCATGGATAGCTTGATATTATGGCACTTTCCAGAGCAATTTATTGTTCCTCCATTTGCAATCATCACTTGACACTCTGGTGCTGGATATAGGAAGCAATTCAATTCTTTTGCTACCCTACAATGAATAAAATTGTGGGTGCTTCCTGAATCAATCAACACTATTACCTTTTTCTTCTTGATTTGTCCTTCTATCTTGATGGTTTGAGGAGTGGTAATTCCCGCCAATGCATTACAAGATATGGTCGGATTTATTTGTTCTTCATCTAGGCTTTGTTCCTGGAATATATCCTCTTCTTTTGACCTTTCTTGCTCCTTTTCTTCTTCCTCTTCACAATCTATGTAGAATAATTTCTTCTCAGCACACTTATGACCTTTTGTGTATTTGCTATCACAATTGTAACAAAGCCCTTTTGCTCTTTTTTCTTCCAATTGTTGTGGTGTCAACCTTGTAGGTTGTGGAAGACTATGGGCAACAACACTTCCATCTTTATAGTTGTGAATGGTATGCTTCCTAGTTGCCATAATTTTGCTTTCCATTTTTCTTGCTAACCTGAATGCCTTCTCTAATGAATCAGGTTCCCAAAGGCGCACATCATGTTGGATATTATCCTTTAAAGACCCTATGAACACATCAATCCTATGCTCCTCTGGAATATCTTTTACCCTTATGTTCAATTTTTGGAACTCCTCAATGTGCTCCATTATTGAACCCTTTTGTTTGAGACTTATCAATTGGCTAAAAAAAGTGTTGCTTTTTGTATCCTCATAATGTGCTATCAATTCTTCCGTAAAAATTGCCCAAGTGATAAATTGTTTACGAGAACAAAGCCATTGATACCATACAAACTGATTTGGTTCCAAATATAAAGTTGCCATACGTACCTTTTGTGTGTTTTGCACATTATTGAGATCGAAGAATTGCTCCATCTGTAATATCCATGTGGCGGGATCCTTGCCATCAAACTTCCTCATATCGATTTTTGGAACATGGTGAGTCTTCGATCCAACATTAGCGTCTATGGAATCATGATTAACATTTCTTTTGTTCTCATCATGAGTTTCCTTTACTACCTTTTCACCATTAGTGACACTTTCTTGTAGCAACTTCTTCAATTCATCCATCTTATCATCCATGCCATCAAATTTAGCGTCAATCTTAGCTTCCATGCCATCCATCTTAGCTTCCATTCCCTTTATCTTAGATTCCACGCCATTTACCTTAGATTCCACACCACTTATCTTAGCTTCTGTTAGCTTTTGTGAGCGTGACATTTGTTGCACTTGTTCTTGTAATTTTGATATATCATGTAGCATTTCTTCCTCTTCTTCATGAGTCATGCTAGAGCTTTCAGGTTCCTTACTAGGTGTTTGCATTTTCTTTCCTCGGGGCATCAGTTACCGATAATAAATTTTTACTATGCCCTTTGAATTCCGTTAAACCAAGCTTACACAAAAATTAAAAAAAAACTACACACCTTTTTTCACTTTATAGAAGCCTGATATTGAATCTGATGTATCTCTGTAATTTCGGATCATTCAATTCTGAAATTGCTACCTGTAGTAGCCTTCTGCGTCCTCTTTCCAATGCCACAAGTCTGAGCCAAATTGGATTCTCCAAGGAAGAGTTATGTGAAATCTCCCACAGTGACTTGCTTTTAGACTGGTTCAGTAGAGTGAACTTGTACGATGTGCCACGAGTCACTGTTTCAACCTTTGAATCTGAAACACACACACAAGAAACCAAAGTCCATCCTCTTTCTGTACCTTTTTACGAAATTTCAATCCGATCCTCAGAGAGAGAGTTATGACGATTTTCCCCAGGTCACCTGTTTTGAATGTAATTCAGGAGTCTGCAAAAAGACCAACTTCCTCAGATCATATCTCCGAAAATATCGTGAGAAAAGCTCTGAAATTCGGACCCAAGGTTCAGCGCCAATTCTTCTCAAATGGGTTTTTTTTTCAACTTCTGAAACGTCACAGAAAAAACGTTATAGCGAAAATTCCACGATGACCTGTTTGGAGCAGCGAAACCCTAGAATCCAAAGCTCTGATACCAAATGTTATGAAACCAGCTCACAAAAAGATAGAAAAGAGAGATCCACGCCTTAGAATTCAGCCTCTTCGAGGGGGCAACCTCCTTTACATTACATAAATGAACAATTCTTGGATGATACAAATGAAAATACCTCCTTTCTATATGTAGGAGTCTAAGTGGTCCCAATACAATCAAAGCCTACATAACAATAATATTGTAGGGCACAACAATAACAATAGTGGGCTTCTATGTGGCACAATAGTAACAATATGGGCACTACATGGGTACATCAATATAAATAAGGGGTATAACTACAATAGTAATGGGGGAATCACTAGTATTATAGGGACCCAACACCACGTGTAGCCATCTCAATATGATCGCTGCCAAAACTCGAAACCACATATCGCTCATGGGACTAGCGATCACTGGAGAGCCGACCCAAGCGTGGTTTTCGGAATTGAAAGTGGGAAGAGGGAGAATATCCATAGCCGGAAAACTGTTTCCCATTTTCAGTCTATTCTTTCCATTGTGCCTGTCCCTGATACTAAGCTTGTTTGAGAAGTGACCCCTTAAAATGTCCTCCGAGCACCAGAGGCTTCCCTTCACCTGATTCTGGTAGGGCCTGAGACAAATCCTTGCTTGTCTTTCTATCAATTGCATTCCAAAAGGTTGAGAAACATCTTGCCGGATAAATTAATTTATGCTTGCTATCCGGGTCTGATGACGAAACATTTCCTTGTCTTCTGCAGCTTGTTCCTCGCAGAGAGCCTTTAAACGGTTTTGAGGAATCTCCCACCACTTGTACGCTATCCCACAATCTACATTTTTCACCCCTTGGTTGGCTAGAAGGTCTGCTAGTTTATTGGCCGAACATCGAACATGGTTGAAACTCACCATTCGCAGCTCTTGGAGGTGAACCTAGATTCTTTGGTAAACCAGGAGTAGTTTCCAGTGATTAGAAACTTTCTCCGGCAGAGTACCACAATTAATTCTTTTCACAGAGTTAATAGTAATCTCTGAGTCTGCTTCAACAATGACATTTGGGCAATGATGTTGGATCAGAAACTCCAGACATTGTTCCAGAGCCATTAATTCTGCCAAATTATTAGTGGCTCTGCCAAGATGATAATGGAAGATAAATATAATTTTTCCCTCTTCATCTCTTAAAACTCCTCCAAAACCAGCTGTTCCTGGGTTGCCTTTTGAAGCCCCATCAATGTTGTATTTCAGATAACCTTTCGGTGGAGGTTGCCAGAACTCCTTCCCTATATCCATTGTTGTGTCCTTTCTGATTAGACCTTGAGGAATAATCCCTTTCATTCCCAATTGTCTGAGAATTTTCAGCTCAGACACAGAGGGGGGATTTATGGGGAGATTTGAGACCGTGGTACTAACAGTCTCCCAAAGCCATTTCAGGATAAGATCAAAAAGACCTTGTGGGGTGGAATTTTCACTTTTGAAAATCCTTTTATTCCTTTCTTTCCAAAATTTCCAGATAATGAAGCTTGGCGTGAAGGCCCAGGCCTGATTAATGAACTCATTCTCTGAAAAGTTAACTCTCCAATTGTTTAGGGTATTAGTGATACTACTTCTATCCCTATCTGACTGCTGGAAAATGGAAGAGAAGGAATCCCATAACCAGGTAGTATAAGAGCAGCTGTTAAGAATGTGCTCCATATTTTCCTCCTTCTCTTCACAAAGCTGGCATCTGGAGGGCCCCATGACACCCCTTTTCCGTATGTTGTCCCAAGTTAAAATTTTCTTATGATGAACCAACCACATGAAAATCTTGATTTTCATCCAACCTTGGTGCTTCCAGAGGAGCTGCCATGTCTTGTCTGGAACCCTGTAATCAAGCCCAAGAAGAATACTTTTGGCTTCCTTAAGATTAAAGTTACCTTTATTGTTATTGCCCCATCTCAATTGATCCTGCCCCTCTGTAGCTAAAATCATCCTTTGTTTAAGCAAGCTCCCAAGAGCCTCTGCCTTAATTTTCATGGGGTTATCATCTCCGTAGTCAAGTTTACTCCAGCTTCTCCATTTTCCTGAGGTCTGAGCCAGATCCTAGAAATCCTTGACTTTATTTAACCCTTGATGGTCTGTTTCCTGCTTGAGACTCACAAAGTCCTCTGTTAACAGTATTGGTTCTTGCTGCCACTTGTCTTCCCAAAAGAGTGCAAGATCTCCGGCTCTGATTTCCCAGAAGCTGTTATTTTGAACAAGGCTTCTGTTATCCCAGGCTCTATTCCAGATGTGAGACCCTTTCACATTGCTAGACATTCTTATTAGATCCTTAGTGTGCCAAGAGCTGGCATATTTTTCTTTCCAGATTCTTGCCCACTGTGCTTTTGGCTCTTGAACCCAGCGCCACCAAAGCTTGGCTCCTAGAGCTTTATTGAGAATCTCCTGATCATCCAAGCCTAGTCCCCCCTGTTTCTTGGGTTTACAGATTTTGTCCCAAGAGACCAGGGCCCATTTCTTCTTAGTTTCTTCTTTACCCCAGAGGAAATCTCTTTGAATGTTTCTGAATTTTCTAAAACACCTTTGGGAGCTGGGAGGGTAGATAACATGAAAACCGGGATCGATTGTAGGACCGCCTTTGTTAAAACCAACCTGCCTGCCAGGTTCAAGACCCGGAAAGTCCAATTTTTTACTTTGTCTTGCAATTTATTAAGCATCGGTTCCCAGATAATTTTGTGCATTGGTCTGTCTATGAGAGGAATTCCCAAATACTTTGTGGGGAGGGAATCCCTTTGGAAGCCCAGAATTCTTGAAATGTTTCTCTGAATAACAATGTTAGTATTTAAGAAGAAAATTTTTGACTTGGAAAGATTGACTTCCATACTTGTAGCCAAAGAAAATTCCTTCAGGATTTGATTATAGGCTGAAGCTTCTTTGACTGTGGGGAGCCCTTGTAGCATGGTATCATCTACAAATTGTTGGTGAGTCAGAGCTTGACCATTTTCAGATAATTGAAGACCTTTGATTTTGCCCATTTCCTTGGCATGCTTAATAGATCTGCCCAGTCCCTCCATCATGAGAATGAAAAGGAAGGGAGAGAGCGGGTCTCCTTGCCTGAGGCCTCTAGAAGGAACGAAGATCTCTGAGGGGGAGCCATTCACCAAAATTGAAAAACTGGAAGAGGTCACCAGAGCCATGACCCATCGGATCCAGTTGTGGTCGAACCCAAAAGCAGTGAGAACCTTTTTGATGTAGCTCCAATTGACCTTGTCATAGGCTTTTGCTATATCTAATTGCATGATCATCCCCGCCTGTTTTTTACTGGTAAGCGTGTGGACCACCTCATGGGCTTGAATGATGTTATTTAAGATTTTTCTGCCCTCCACATAACCTGATTGTTCCTCTGAAACTAAAGAAGGAAGGAGAGGTTTAAGTCTATTTTCCACTACCTTAGAGATTATCTTGTAAACCACATTGCATAAAGCTATGGGTCTGTATTTGTCTGCAGTTTGGGCCGAATCCTGTTTGGGGATCAGGGAGATGAAGGAAGTGTTGAGGGCTTTCAGGATCATTTTGCTGGATCTGGAATCCTCCACCACATCCAGAATGTCCTGTTTAACAATGTGCCAACAAGCTTTAAAGAAGTCCACATTGAAACCATCCGGACCTGGTGCTTTGTAGTTCTTCATGTCTTTGAGAACCTCACTGACTTCTTCTTCAGTAACAGGTCTGTTGAGATTAAAATTATCCTCTCTAGACACTAACTTAGGGATATGCCTTGTAATTTCCTTGATGGAATGTTCTCTATTTGGATTGTTTTCTCGGGTGATATTTCGGAAATACTGAACAAGCATGGCTTCAATACTCTTATGGGTGTTCTGGAGCTGTCCATTCTCATCCTTTATTGTTGAGATTCTATTGTGTGCTCTGTTAGCCATAGTGGATCTGTGGAAGAATCTTGTATTCCGCTCTCCTTCCTTGAGCCATTGCACTCTAGACTTCTACCTCCAGAATGTTTCCTCTTGTTTGCATAAATTATCCCATTCTTGGTGATGCTTATCAACCTGATCACTTTTGAATTTGTCAAATCCGTCTTTGATCAGAGCCTAGTTGAGTTCCTGTAATTTGATTTCCAATGATATTTTGTTCACAAAAATATTACCAAAATCCTTTTTATTCCACTCTTTTAGCCTGAACTTGACATGCTTAAGTATTTTGTGAAGGAGGTAAATTTTTGAGCCCTGGATTTGCAAGTCCTCCAACCACCATTTTTCAATGTTACTGATGAAATCCGGGTGGGGAGCCAAATTTTCTCGAATTTGAAGGGCCTGTTCCTGGGAGATATCAAACCCTTGATTTCCAGTTGAATCAGCCAGTAGTCGGAACCTCCAAAGGGAAGGACAGTTGTTGTTATTTCTTTATCTATAAGCAATAGCTCCTCTGAAATCATGAACCTATCCAATTTAGAGGCTACCTGTGCCTTACCTCCTCTTTTGTTGTTCCAAGTAAAAAAGCCATTGTTTAGGTCTGAATCAACCAGTTTCATCTCATCTGTGAAAGTCTGAAATGCTAAGGAGTCTTTGTTGAGCACTCTGGTGCCTCCTTTTTTTTCCGAGAGCGATTTGATCATATTAAAGTCCCCTCCCATGATCCAAGGAATCCCAGCCTGTCTGTGCCTGAGATCAATTAGGGAGTCTAACAATTTGAGTTTGTCATCTATTCTTTGAGGACCATAAACATTTGTGACCAGGAAGGTTTTTGGATCCCCCACTGGTTGAATGACCACTGATAAGTAGTTTCTAGATGCTTCTGCATCTGTTATACTGATTTTCTTTGGATTCCACAGAGTTAGAATGCCCCCAGCTGTGTTTTCAGCTTTAACCTCTAGGAAATCAAATCTATTGAGCCATTTGCTGTGGATTTGTTTGATTTTCTGGATGGAACATTTCGTTTCCTGGATGAAGATAACATCTGGCATTTCTAGTTTCATTCTATGACTAAGCATTCTTTGTTTTCTTTTACTACCTAGACCTCTGATATTCCATGATGTGAGCTTCATATTTAAATATTTGTAAATGAGTAACTAGTTAGGTCTTTCATCTTACTTGAGTCTATCATTAACTTTCCACACTCCATCAAGAGTTCCTTCTGCTTTTTCCTACCTCTCTTTTTTCCTGCATTTTTGGTTGCTAATATTGAAGTAGTTTTCATTACTTTAACTCCTCTGTGTTCCTATTTTTCAATGTTTTTTTCATTAACTAATTCTCTTTCCCGAGTTTTTGTTAGGTTCCCACCCTAACCGCCTTATTTATGTCATGGGATCACGTCATAGTCAAGAGTCAATAAATCCCATATTAATATTTGTAAGTGGTTAACCCGCAATTAATGACGGGACCACAGTTAGTTGCAAATGGGCCGTAGTATTAGATAGATGGTATTAATAAAACCCACGGTATTGGCCCGTGGTATTGCATGTATGAGTCATATATAAAGGATAGAGACTCCATGCGAGGAGCATTGTGTCTTATTTTGTATTCGAGCTCTGCTCTATTGGAGGTTGCCCCCTCAAAGAGGCAAGTGAACATTACTCTTTGAATAATAAAATCATTGCTATTCTGTGTTCTGGGTATCTTTTCTTCGCATATTCTGTATTTGGGTATCATTTTGCAGGTTAAGAGCATAACAAGTGGTATCAGAGCACTTTCCAGGGCCAGTGGGATCTCCAATTCTTAGCAAATTTTTTTTCGGCTAGAGACGTGTTCCGGCGTCTTTAAACCACGGGATCTGTCGTTGAGCGCATAAAACTGCGGATTTGGGGAGGCATGCACGCAGGAAATACAAGAGGTGGTCACGTCTATTGGACTCCCTTGTAACCCATGTGGGTACCCCTTCGAGTAGTAGCACATTAGAAATAACCGAGCACGGACTGTCTTCCATGTACCCTCTGGGTATATCGGAAGCCCCCTAGGCTCCCTTGAAACCTCGCCATAGATAAACCGTCGGCCGTCGTGTCGCTACAGTACACCGAGAACAGCACTCGGAGAGATTACTCGCCCGTACGATAGGGAAGTCGGGTTGTACGGCTAAGGGTACGGTCGATCCTCCTTAGTTAGAGCCCTGAAACATTGGGCCGAGTACTACTGCCAGACCCTTATGTATATTGCGATCTGTAGCACCTGACACTCCTCACGACCATAGTTTCCTTTTCTATCGGGGGATCACACATCATCTATTTCCGATCCGCGTGTGTAAAGAGGTGCAGCAGTAGCAGACATCGGTCCCGCAGATCCATCAGATCCGCTGCAGCAGTTGTTTCGCCATTCAGATCTCTTAGACCCACCAGATCGGAGTTGTTGTGAAGGGTTCCTATACCGGGGTATACTTTTCGCAGGACTTTTGGCAGCATTGACATTTTGAGGATTTGACGACTGCAGTATTGATCAAGAAGGAGTAAAACTCCGTTAGGAGTTTTCCAAAAAAAAAAAAAAGATGAGATCTTCCGGGGCGCTTATTGGTGATCTAGCCCATCAGAATCAGGACGACGAGCTGAGCAAGGTGGTACCATTCAATTTTTTAGTAAAAAATTTTAGGCGGTCCCAATTTTTCATCAGGTTGGTGTATGGTAGAAACTAGAGCTCAAGCGATGGCCAATGAAAGGATGGACAAACTTGAAGACACTGTGAACTCCATCCAAACTGAGATGAACTCCCTCCAAACTAAGATTCGCAGACTAAGTCTCCAGATACATCAATTCCTCCCGAAGGGCAAGGAGCAAGCCCACGAGGAGGCATATAATGGCCATGAATATAATGAGGGTGAGTCTAGCCACTCTCCTCACGTCTGGCACACACATCCACCACCCAGTCAGCGACCTCCCAAGTTGGATGTGCATAAATTTGACGGTTCTCACCCGTTCGCATGGCTAGCACAAATGGAGCAGTATTTCAAATTGAATCATATCCTAGATGATGCGAATAAGCTTATGTTGGGGAGCATGTACTTAGACAATGAACGGTGGCAATGGTGGGAATGGCATCAGCGTTGCAATGGACCTTTTAAGACCTGGACCCAATTTACCAAAGCTCTTCGAGATCGCTTTGAACAGGAAGACTCTTTTTTGGGTCGTCCCACTAAGCTCCGACAGACTGGTACAGTGGATGAATATATTATCGCTTTTGAAGCCTTAAACTTCCGCAGTAGGGGTCTCACAGATGAGTTCTACACAGAATGTTTTATCAGCGGTCTTAAAGAAGCCATCAAAGCTCAAGTTCTACTTCACCACCCTCCCACGTGGACGGAGGCTTGCCAGGTAGCTCGTAAGGTGGAACGTGCATTAGCAGCCCAATACAGTCGCCCAAATTTCCCCGCTAAAGGTCGTCCCCCACAAGCTCACAACACGACTCAAACACTTAAGGTCCAAAAGGTGTCACCTGCGGAAATGGACGAAAGAAGGAAGCAAGGACTATGTTACTACTGTGATGAAAAATACTCCCCAGGTCATAAATGCAAGGAGCCCAAATTTTTTCAAATAGATGCCACTGACTACAACTCAACAGAGGAAGATCCATCACTTGAGGAACATGAGGCGCTAGAAGAAGACAACCCAAAGGAGAATGTCTTTGACGAACCAGTTATTTCGCTGCATGCGTTGGCAGGGATTTCTTCCCCTCAAACTCTCAAAATCCAGGGTTTTCTTAAACATTGCCCAGTAGTAGTCTTGATTGATAGTGGAAGTACCCATAATTTCATCCATCAAAAAATCGCAGAAGCAGCGCATTGTTTTGTACGAGCAGTTTCTAACTTCCAAGTCCAAATTGCGGATGGAGGCATAATGAAATGTGAAGTCCGCTGTGAAAATGTCAAACTTCAAATGGGGGATTATCAGTTGAAAACCCACATGTTTTCCATATACATGGGGGGTTGCGACATTGTCCTCGGCGCTGAATGGCTTCGCACTCTTGGGCCAATCACAACGGATTTCCAGGAGTTATATATGAGTTTTAAGCAGAACAACTCCACACATACCCTCCGTGGACTCTAGGCGGGAGCCCCCTCTATCATCAGCTCGAATAGGATGGAAAAATTGTTAAAAAAGGGCCAACATGGAGTAGTAGCTCAATTTAATGCCATCCAGGTAGTCGAAACCATGTCGCTGCCAATTCATCATGAGATGCAACAGATTTTAAATAACCATCGGACGGTCTTTGACAAGCCTAATGAGCTTCCACCCTCGTGAGGGGAACATGATCATAGCATCACCTTGGTTCCAGGGGCCCAACCCCCAAATGTACGATCATACAGATATCTGTTCACCCAAAAGAATGAAATAGAAAAAATCATCAAGGAACTGTTGGAAGCAGGTGTCATTCATCCCAGCATTAGTCCTTATTCATCCCCAGTGGTCATGGTGCTCAAGAAAGATGGGGAGTGGCGGATGTGTCCCGACTTCAGGGCCCTCAATAAGTTGACAGTCAAAGATAAATTTCCCATCCCGGTGGTTGACGATTTGCTGGACGAACTCAATGGGGCTCAATTCTTCACTAAGTTGGATCTTCGCTCAAGCTACCATCAAATTCGCATAAAGGAAGTCAACATTCCCAAGACGGCTTTTAGAACTCATGAAGGCCATTATGAGTTCTTGTTCATGCCATTTGGTCTTTGTAATGCCCCCTCTACTTTTTAGATCCTTATGAATCACATTCTCAAACCATATCTCAGAAAATTTGTCCTTGTCTTCTTCGATGACATCCTCATCTATAGTGGCACTTGGGCTGCACATCTTCAGCATGTAGATCTACTCTTGAAACTGCTCCGCAAGCATAAATTATTTGTCAAGATGTCCAAGTGTTCGTTTGGCATGGAAGAAGTTGAGTATTTGGGCCACATTGTGGGGCGTGAAGGTGTCAAGGTGGACCCCAAAAAGATTCAGGCAATGCAAGAATGGCCTCAACCTAAGACCTTGAAGAGCTTGAGAGGATTTTTGGGTATCACAGGCTATTATCATAAATTTGTCCGCAACTATGGCCGCATAGCGAAACCCCTCACTCAAATCCTAAAGAAAAATTCCTTCTTCTGGAACGAGGAAGCACAACAGGCATTTACCGCTCTCAAAAACGCCATGTGTTCCACTCCAGTCTTAGCACTACTTGACTTCACCAAATCCTTTGTCATTGAATGTGATGCTTTGGGTACAGGTATTGGGGCGGTCTTAATGCAGGAAAGTCAATCGTTGGCCTTCACAAGCCAACAACTCAGTGGGAGGAATCTCGGCCAATCTACCTACGAGAAGGAAATGATGGCCATCTTACATGCAGTCGAGACCTGGCGACTTTACTTATTGGGGCGACGTTTCCAAATCCACACAGATCATCACATTCTTAAATATTTTTTGGAGCAACGCCTATCCTCCCCACAACAAAATAAATGGTTAGCCAAAATGCTGGGATATGATTATGAGATTATTTACAAGAAAGGGAAAGACAATAGTGTAGCAGATGCATTATCTCGCCAATTTGAGGAGGAAAGTACTCTGCTCACAATTTCCCTCCCCATTCCAGACTGGATTGAAGAGGCTCGTAGGGAATGGTTTTCACACCCCGGGCTCTCCCAACTCATTTCTCAATTGCAGGTAGATCCTAATTCCACCAAGGGCTACTCGTGGTAGAATGATATTCTTCGCTACAAGGACAGAGTCGTAATCTCACCAACATCCACCCTCAAAAGTCGCATTTTGGCAGAATTGCACTCATCTCCCATTGCAGGACATTTGGACTTTCAGAAGACGTATGCTCGCACTAGAAGATCATTTTTTTGGACGGGCATGAAAAAGGACATCCTCACCTTCGTAGCAGAATGTGATGTCTGTCAACGCCACAAAGGGGAAACCGTCAACACACCAGGCACATTACAACCATTGCCCATTTTGGCATCAATTTGGACGGAGGTTTCTATGGATTTCATTACAGGTCTTCCAAAGTTAGGGAACAAGTCAGTCATCATGGTGGTGGTGGACCGACTATCGAAGTATGCTCATTTCTGCGCCCTACCCCACCTGTTTACACCAACTTTGGTTGCTCAATCTTTCATGGATCAGATCTTAAAATTGCATGCCATGCCCACTTCTATTGTGTCCGACCGCGACCCGATCTTCACCAGTAATTTTTGGCAGGAACTCTTCAGAATACAAGGCACTCAACTCAAACTCAATACTTCATATCATCCGCAAATAGATGGTCAAACCGAAGCAGTCAACAAATGTCTAGAAACCTACCTTAGGTGTTTCACTTCAGAAAAGCAACACCTTTGGGTACAGTGGTTACCTCTGGCTGAATGGTGGTATAACACCAATTATCATGCCACCACCAAAATGACTCCCTATGAAGCAGTATATGGTCAACTTCCGCCTTCCCCTACTTCTTATCTCAAGGGGTGCTCCAAAGTACAAGCAGTGGATCAACTCCTACAACACCGCGCAACCATGCTCGCCCATCTTAGAGAGAATCTTCATCAAGCTCAGAACCGCATGAAGCAACAGGTTGACCAGCATCGCTCAGAGCGCCAATTTCAAGAAGGGGATCAGGTCTTTTTGAGGCTGCAACCATATAAGCAAACATCACTCAAAGACAAGGGTTGTCAAAAGCTCTCTCCAAAATTCTACGGACCATACCAAGTACTTCAGCGCATTGGAGAAGTGGCTTACAAGTTGGCTTTGCCACCGACGGCAAAAATCCATCCAATTTTCCATGTATCGTGCCTCAAGACAGTGATTGGGAACAATTGCCGAGTTCAAACCAGTCTACCTGAATTGGACGAAGAAGGGTCAATCTGGCTTCAACCCGAACAGGTTCTAGACACACGAGACAAGCACCTGCGCGGCCGCATGATTAAGGAAGTCCTCGTCAAATGGAAAGACACCTCTCTGGAAGATGAAACTTGGGAACCAACCACTATTCTTCAGCAGTTTCCGCAGCTTTAGCCTTGAGGACAAGGCTAGTCTTAAGGGGAGGGCATGTTAGGGTCCCACCCTAACCCCCTTATTTATGTCATGGGATCACGTCATAGTCAAGAGTCAATAAAGCCCATATTAATATTTGTAAGTGATTAACCCGCAATTAATGACGGGACCACAGTTAGTTGCAAATGGGCCGTAGTATTAGATAGATGGTATTAATAAAACCCACGGTATTGGCCCGTGGTATTGCATGTATGAGTCATATATAAAGGATAGAGACTCCCTGCGAGGAGCATTGTGTCTTATTTTGTATTCGAGCTCTGCTCTATTGGAGGTTGCCCCCTCGAAGAGGCAAGTGAACATTACTCTCTGAATAATAAAATCATTGCTATTCTGTGTTCTGGGTATCTTTTCTTCGCATATTCTGTATTTGGGTATCATTTTGCAGGTTAAGAGCATAACAGTTTTCCATAAGAATAGCTGCTGAATTTTGTTGCAGTCTTCTTGGGGTAGTGAGTCTATCCCTCCCATGGATCCCTGCCTCAAGAACCCTTCCAGATCTAGATGTTCCTTATCTAGAATTTCCTGAAGCTCATGATCTTCCAGATCTGTTTCACTTTGGGTCATTTCCTAATCCATCTCTAGTTCTGTTTCACTCAGTATAGTTTCTTTCTTATTATCCGTCTCTTGTGTTGGGTTGCAGTCTTCTTTCATTTCCATTTCCATTCCATTAGGGCCGTCCTCCATAGATTGGTCTTCAGTTGCTATTTCTACATTTTCTTCCAGTACTTGATACCTATTTTCACTAACTTTTTGCCCCTCATTACGAAGTTTCCTTGGTACTTTTTTTCCACCTTTTCCTCTACTTATAACTTTCTGGAAGCTATTTGTATCCTTCATTTCCTTAGGTTTGCCTTTGTTTTCTGCTTGACTAAGAGGGAAATCTCTAAACAGGTGTCCATGTTCATGGCATTTACGACATCTGAATGGGATATGCTCATAGTCTACTGTTTGAACCCATTCCTCATCAAAAACTTCCAGTATGACTTCATCCGGAAGAGCTCCTGATAGATCCATTTCTACACAGATCCTTGCATAGGAAGTGTATTTGCCTCTTCTTGTGGCTTTCGAAGCCTTGACAAAACGTCCTAGTTTGTTACCTATGGCAGCAAGCGATTCAGTTTGCCAATAATCAAGAGGAAGAGAATAGAGTCTTACCCAGACCGGTACCGAAGTGAAAGTCTCCCGCTCTGGCACAAAGTTCATCTTCCAAGGTCGCATATAGAGGCTAGCTGCTGCATAAAAGTAGGGTCCTCCTTTGAATATTCTGTCTTTGTCTTCAATGTTTGTGAACACCACAGTGAAAAATCCCTTGGACCCTAGATGCAGGTCTATACTTCCTTTGGGTTTCCAATGATACTTGATCCATAACTACAAAGCCTTTTCTGTGGGCCATAATCCCATAAACTTGCAGATTGTAGTGTAGTTTCCCATATGTTTTCTATGTGCCTGAAGTGCAGGACCGTTTAACACCACTCTAGGAGTGACCTCCATTTTGGGTCTGCATGGTCCCTTTTGTTTATTGTTCCTTGTGCCCTGGCTTTTGTCTTCTTCTTCTTTGTCTTTAGTGCTGACATTTTCCTTGGGTCTGCCCCCCTCTGTTTCTTTTTCATTATTACTCTGTTCCTCTTCCTCCGAATCTTTGACTTTGCCCAGAGGGGACTTGCCTCTACTGGCAACAACAGTTTTGTAGGAGGGAGGGGAGCTCCCTCCCTTGCGTTTCTCCATTAGTAGCAGGCGCTGAACCTCTTCGAACCTTGGCTCCGCGTTTTTCTCCGCTACGCGTTTTCCGCAGAGCCACACCCCTTCAGCTCCTCAAGCAAGTGTGGTTTCATTTAAGCAAGTTTAGTTTAGTTTCTTTCATGTTATTTTGATTCATGTTGTTATGTTAAGATTGAGACAATTTCTTTATTGTTTGGATTGGATTGATTTAATTTGCTTTGTAATTAGTTTCAAGTTTCTTGCATTAGATTAATATATTTTGAGAAATAATCACCTAGTACATATAATACACGTATACGTCATCAGTTCATGAACCCCGGATTGAAAATTTAATGATAGAGATTTAACTCACAACTAAATCACCCAACATTTTGGCGCTGTTGCCAGGGAGGTATACATAGGTGATTATTTTGAAAGTTTAGACAACTCATGATAGTTGCATTCATTCTTAGATGCATGGTTAAAATCATATTAAAATTCTTCGTGTTGCATATTAAATTTCAATAATTTTTCAATACTTTGTACTAATCTGTGTGCAAGACAGGAATGATTAACCAGTTGTAATAATTAACAGACAATTAATAATTTGAGGAATTTCCTTCCAAGAAATTTCTCGAATCCTAGCAACAACTAGGATATTTGGCTCTCATGAAGAGTATATTTTAATTGCATTCAAAAACATGTCTATCTCTCCACCTCCACAGGAAGATATTCAAGTATCTTTTGATTCCTCTTGTCAATCTATTAAAGAGACTAAAGAATCATGGAATATTTTGGATGGGGATCAACTAATAGAATCTAAGATTGAGGAATGCATAATAAAGGAGGATATTCAATGTGATCTAAACCAAGAAAGGAATCATGAATGTCATAGCTTTATTGAAAGATGGTTCCAATAAGGGATCAAGTCACATCACTCTTCCATTCTTCCTTACTTCTTGACTGCATTATCAAAACAACCAGTCTTTCATGATTTGATGTACTTTAATGCATATTTTTCAAACCTAAGCATGAATATATTTTTACTCCTATTACACATATGGTTACACTGGAAATATGGATACACTTGGACCATTTTTCTTAGAGAAGGACAAAATCAATAAATAAAACCAAGTTTGGTGATGTTTTTAAGTTTTTTTGTTAAGTTATATTTTATTTGCAATTTTATTTTTGGTGGTGTACTAAGAGCCACTTCACTTACTAATCATTTTGCAAGAAAATCTAGAAGGAGAGGAGAACAAACAGAGTTTTGAGAGCCAAAATTTGAAGTTAGAGATCGAACCTTTTTTACTTTGTTTTTTTAAATTTTAGATTTCAAAAGAATAAAGAGTTGACAAAAATCCTGAGTATGATCTCTTCTTGCACCTTGTGCGACTTGGAAGATCAGAAAGGAAAATTGAATAAATTTAGCTTTGAGATTTTGCAATAAAACTCACAGATCTAAAATTGAATAGGAGATCTAAATTCATTATTCATTCAAAAAATACTCAAAATTTAATCTCCAAAATTCAATTAGATCTATCTCAAAATTTGCTAAACTTTTCTCAATTTTTTTTTAAAACGAAATCTTTACTTTTGGAAAAGAAGAAGATGATTTTTCACAATTTTTTTTAACATGCTCTTTATTTTATTTCCAAAAGAACAATAAAACACAAATAAAAACAATAAAATAAATTTAGAAAAGAAAAACCTTAACAAAACAAAATAAACTAAACACACAAACCAAAAACAAAACAATATAAAATAAAACAATTAAAAAAAATAAAAACAAAACAACTTAAAAAAACAAAATAAAAACAAAAACAAAAACAATAAAAAAATCATATAAAAACAAAACCCAAAAACAAATTGAAAAAAAACAAAACATAAAAAGCTAAACAATAAAATACCAACCATGTCCATGCTATGGGAAATTTTAGAAAACTCAACAATTAAAAACAAACCATGCATTTAAATAAGCTACGACAAATGAATGAACAAGCATATAAATGAATAGGGCCAAGAGTGAAACCCATAAAATAAAAACAAAAGCCAAGGTGCGAGGTTGTGTTATTACGCCAAAAGACTGAATTGCAGGTCAAATTTGTGTTTGGGTTTCAACCTTCATCAAAACCTGTAAATATTAAAAACCCAACTGCGATAATTGACGAACCATCATCCGAGATCTGATTACAATTTGTAAAGCGACATGTTAAAATGATTGATAGTCACATTTTTTGGCAATAAAACAAATTTTAATTAATGAACATCATTTTGTTTGGCAGAGTTCTTGTGATCGGTTGAGAGTCGATTTATTTTTAGTAGGGATCACACAGTGGGTTTGTTATTCAGCAATGCGTGGGATCTGATGACGTCGGTGTTACCTGTGGCATACCTGTCCACAAATTCTGCTGAAATCTCGGAACTAGTAGAACCATAGCTGCATAATCGTCACAATATAGTAGCCGCAAAACAAATTGTTAGTTGTAGAATTGATGCAATTCGGTAGCTTATTCTCTGAAAAATTCAAACAATCATAACTCTTTCATATGACATCAATTTTCGATGATTCAAACTTCATTGGAAGGATCTCAACAAGATCTACACAATGAGAGAGTTTTAACCAACATTTGCAATAGTAAAAAATTGAAGAAGTTACCAAAAAAACACCAACAGGTAGTCCAAGGTACCACAGTTTTCTAAACAGGTAAAAGTGCATTTAATTTTTCTTCCTTGAATTTTTTTTATTAGTACTATTTCTAAGTTTTTGTGTGTATATATCAAATGAAGAGAGACTAATAATCTCTCTCTCTATCAATAGTCTTACATTTTATTGCAGAAAAGTGTTAAATTTTTGCAGGTTTCAGGACGATGAAAGAAGATCATTATATGCACGAGTGCCTTTTAAAGGCCAGGTTTCTTTCAGAAGAACATGTTCATTCCATGTCAAATTAGATCCATTACACCATTGCTACTAAACAAGGCCTCTCATATACCAATTTTACCATTGCTACTCATTCTAAGCCTATAATCGATCCATAAATTTCCATCTCCCTACTGCCAAACCATGATTTCAAAACTCATTTTCCCTTTGCAATATTCATACTTTCCTGCCTCATTTTCACTCACCCTTAACCCAAAAATAAAGTCATTCAACTCCCTTACAAAGCTGAGTCACCCCATTTTCCTCTTCCTTTCTGTCAAATAAAACATGCTTCATAATGCAAATATTTCATATATGGTTTTTTAAATTATTATTTTGTATTCGCGTTAGATGATGGAGGATTCATTAAGGCCTCCCTTCTAACAAGTCTTGACCCATCGACTTCGACACATCATCTGGGAACAAGGCTAGAGATATTTCAAGTACATTGAGTCTTGCATGCCTTAATGGCAAGTTCTCTCACCAATAAACAATGGGAATGCATCAATGTCCCCTGTTTGTCCAATCCTCTAGGTGACTTGACTATGACACATCTATTAGTACCTAGTAAGATGTACTTAGGCATCTTGAATCTCATTGACATTAATGGTGAGTGGTCTCGTGTTGTTTAACGGAATTCATTAATGACCAATAATCCAAAAATTTATTTTCTATGTTCGCCACCGACACATATATTAACATAGATAAGAATTAATCCACTGAGTGGGAATGAATAAATACTATATGATTTCAGCAGCTTTTAGCAGCTTTCAGTAGGACTCAACTCAGAATTCAGCAGCCGTAGAAATAAAGATTCCAATTTTAGATCAGATCCGTCCTCTATTCATACAACCAAGATAAATAAGAAGCATACAAGATTCTTTTACTTCACATTCCATGATCCAGCAACAACAACCACACTCTTCTATATATATAGCTTGTCCACTTTTCAGGTAGGTGAAGGTATGTTGTTTTCTAATCTTTAATCATGTAATTCCTTAAATGTTGAAATTGTGATTTTGGAAAATCCCTCACCACATTTATATTCCCTTTCTCATTTGCCAAAAACTGAAAACACCTTTAGTTGGGGGGAAGGGATATCAATTCATATTCACATGTCACATTTCATTTCATCCTAACCAACATATTTTTCCCAATCGACTATTATTGCATTTTGATTCCAAAAGTTTATATGTTTTGCAATGATCAATTGATAAGCACATTAAATGGTTGACAACCACTATGGGGCCTTAAAAAGGAATTCTCAATGTTTTCAAGTATTTTGATGCAACAAAAATAAGAAAAGTATTGTTACACAAGAACCAATACTCATAAAGTTTTGGTTGTCACACAAGAACCAACCATAAAAATATGTTGCAATCAAATGTCTTTCAAAGTACATTTTGCAAAGAAAATAAAGTTATCAAATGATATGATTATGCAAAGTTAAAAGAGAATCAATACAAATAAAAAGTTTATATATAAGCAAAACATTTCAAGAATACCAACTTATTATTAAGGGAATCAATGCAAAGTTGCATGAGGACATGCAACATCTTCAATTAGGGGAAATGTTGGGCCTTCAAAATGTCATCCTCTTTTACCCTTATTTCCATCATTTTACCATATTCCAAAACTCTTTACCATATTTTGTAGCTCCATAACCCTACATTAATAACCATTTTCATGATCATATGGTTTTATCATTATTATTTTCCAAGTGATTTATTTTAAGTATTTTAAGAGAATTTATGATTAAATATTAGGAAATTAACATTTTTTTCATATATATCTAAAAGTGGTATGAGTTTTATGATATTGTAGGCCTATTTAAAGATTCTAAAAGAGTCCTATTTGGCTACTCAACCACAAATTCGAATTTCAATTCCAACTCATGAAGATTTGTGGAATAATTGTAGAAGATTTGGATCATTGACTAACCACATTCAAAGGATAAAATCGTGGATGTTTTGATATGTGTCTCCTATCAAAACTAGGAGAAAACTTTGAGAGGATTTGTATCTCATATTTTTAGGTGATTGGTTGTAACCATAAGAGACCATTATGGATCTAGGAGAGATTTGTGGATCCATATTTATTGATTTTTTATCTTAATTTTTTGTATAAATAGGAGTGTATCCCTCATACAAAAGGGTTCCAAGATCCATACAAGATATGTAATTTGTAAAGTGAGTATAGAGATAAAGAGAGTTGAATTATTGTAATATCTTTGGAGCTTTTCTCCAACTTCATTTTATGGAATACATATTGCTGCTTTGATTTCCAAACTTTGGTAATCATTCATGTGCTTTTTGAGGAGTGGAGGGCCCCCATCAACCACAGTTTGCATGCCTTTTTCATTTGTTGTAAATATTGGTAACATTATGCGATTATGTTATTTCATTTATTTTCATTTTAAGCCAGTGTGATTTTCAATTCAGCAAGTGTGATTTTCATTTTAAGCAAGTGTGATTTTCAATTTAGAAAGTGTGATTTTCATTTTAAGCAAGTGTGATTTTCAATTTAACAAGTGTGATTTTCATTTCAACCAAGTGTGGTTTCATTTATGCAAGTTTAGTTTAGTTTCTTTCATGTTATTTTGATTCACTTTGTTTTGTTAAGATTTATTCAATTTCTTTATGTTTGGTTTGGATTGATTTAATTTAATTTGTAATTAGTTTCAAGCTTCTTGCATTAGATTAATCTATTATGAGAAATAATCACCTAGTACATGTATACCTTATCAGTTCACGAACCTCGGGTTGACAATTTAGTGACAGAGATTTAACTCACAATCAAATCATCCAACACATCACTTAGGTTTTCTTATAGGAACCATCCAATTTGGCATACAACATTTATAAGCTCATAAATATAAATTATTTCATTCTGTTGATTTTAGTTAAGAAAGTTGTGTCTAAAAAAACATAAAATCATCACCATACTATATTCAATCTTAAATACACAATAATTTCTTGGAATATTAAGAATCAATCTAATATATTAATATCACTCAAACTAATGGGTTGCGAAGTAAAAATTACATAGTCATATGCAACAATTGGAGTTTGTTGGTTCCTCTCTCTCTTTGTGTGTGTGTATATATATATGCTAATATTTTGCCAACAAGCCTAAGTGAGATGCATGAGTCTATGCTAATTGGTTTACTATTGATGCCATCTATGAATGCGGAGAAGCATCCCTTAGGTTTTCCTATAGGAATCATCCAATTTGGCATATAACATTTCTAGCCTCATAATTTTAAATTATTTGATTTTGTTGATTTTAATTAAGCAAGTTGTGTCTGAAAAAACATAAAATCATCATCATACCATGTTCAATTTTAAATCCACATTAATTTCTTGGAATATTAAGAATAAATCTATTATATTAATATCATTCAAACTAACGGGTAGCAAAATAAAAATTACAGTCATATGAAACAATTTGGAGAAGAAGACTCTTAAAAAATGTAACAAAGCTAGTCATACCCTTATATCGTGTCAATTAAAGTATCTTCCAATTTAACAAAAAACATGTTTATCATGTTAAAACCAAACACATTAAAGTCGATCATTTTGTTATATATATATATATATATATATATATAGCCAAGAGAGTTAACTCAACTTGTTTGAATGTACTATTTCAAATTGGAGTTTGTTGGTTCCTCTCTCTCTCTCTCTCTATAATTTTTTCCAACAAACTTGAGGGATATGCACTAGTCTATGCTACTCGGTTTACTAGAGATGTCATCTATGAATGTGGAGAAGCATCCCATAGGATTTCCTATAGGAATCATCCAATTTGGCATATAACATTTATAGACTCATAATTTTAAATTATTTGATTTTAATTAAACAAGTTGTGTCTAAAAAACATAAAATCATTATCATACTATATTCAATCTTAAATCCACAATGATTTCTTAGAGTAATAAGAATCAATCTATTATATTAATATCATTTAAACTAATAGATTGCACATTAAAAATTACATATTCATATGCAACAATTTGGATGGTAAGAAATATAGCCATACCATTATATTGTGCCAATAAATATCACCCACTTTAAAAAAATATCATGTTTATCATGTTAAAACCAAACACATTAAAGTCGATCATTTTGTTAGACAGTTTGCCACAAATCATAACATTTAGAATTGTAGGTTTCATACATAGATCAGGTTGCATATACTTTAATAAATCAATATAGACAAAAGGGGATAGGTGTTAAAAGAAATAAAATGATTATGAGATATGTTAGAATATATAATATTTATTAGTAGATTTCATGTTTTGGTTTATCAATGTTAGTAAGTATTTTTGTTATCCAAATTTCAATTTCTATATGATTATATTTCTTTAAATAAGCCTTTATAATATAATATAATTTTATTTTATTATATACATCTATATTGAATTGATCTCACTAAAAGTGAAATATTAATTAAAAACTTAAAGATCATTTTTTTTAATATTTGTATAATAATATCTAGTATGTGTTTTGGTTAAGATAATATATTCTAGAATTAGCCTTACTAAATCATATTTCCTTAAGCAAGCCTTTAAAATTTTACTTTAAAAATGATATATATATATAAAGTCACTAAAAGTAAAATATAAATTAGAAACTTTAATTTCAATATTTTATTTTTTTAAATATTTGTATGATAATGAATTTTGTATCATATTTTAAACTTGTACATGATATATTATTTCGAATAAAATATTAGTAAAATTGATTTAAACTTGTACATGGTATATTATATTAAATAAAATATTAGTAAAATTTATTTTAGATTGGTATGTAGAAAGCTATAAATAAAGTGAAAATCACTTTACTATAATACAAATTCATTCATTTTAATACGAGGAAGAAACATTTAAGCTAAGTACACATTTTTTAACAATTAATAATACTTTTACAATACATTAAGGAGTAATACAAAATATATATATATATATATAACTAAATAATCCATCCTCTATAAGGGTAAGATACCATTCTAGGTTCAAAGTTGTTTAATAAGGTTTAAAACTTCTACAATTAAATCATATATAATATAAATTATAATTATTTTTCCATGTAACTAAGTACTTCATTCTCCATCTTATAGCTAAGGGGTGAGATATCATTCAACGTTCAAGATCATTCAACAATAAGACTCAAAACCTTTACAATACAAACACATCCCAAAAGGCATTATTATTCGTGAAGGGCGCTTTGCCTAGTATATAAGTAAGGTGCTTATTTTTAACCACCCATATATTCTTGATTCATACATTTATATTATATACTATTTATAACCAAAAATGGATTCTTTTAATTATTCCAAAAATCTTGGACTCTTTGATGTTTGTAAATGAACTTTGTTCATTACATTGGTATTAAAGCTAGTTTGGTCTGACCTTTGGCCATTAATCTTTCATCAAGTTCGTTACCATTGAAATTGAGCCTTTTAGGAACACATTGTTTTCTTGGAGTTTCTCCATTCTCGTCTACACTTATACTTGTGACTATCTAAAAAGAAAAGAAAAGAAAAATTATATATATATATATATATATAATCTATCAAAAAATTTAAAATTAAAAAAAAATATTATGTATATAAAATATATTTGTTTTTTTAGTTTTTCTTTATTTTGTTGGTTTGACCCAATGGGGATTTGACCTTTGAATCTCATGGCTTACACAATACTTTAAAACAAGGCTATAATTGAGTTTGCCCAATGATATATATATATGAGAAAAACAAAACTATCGATAATTGAGTTGGCCCAATGATATATATATATGAAAAACAAAAAAATCATATTGCACACCCATATCTGCACAACCTATCTCCCTAGTATGAAGGGCTTTGCTTAAAGTTATGCCCACGAATTAGAGATTTCCACTAGATTCCAGATGTTCGTGTGAAAAGAAAGTCGCTAAATTCATGGTGTGCTAGATTCAAACCTGCTAAATAAATATCCAATAAATAGTTGCCAATCCCGGGAACAAGCTTTCATATGGTTTTTCAAGGGTTTTACATAATCGATTGAGAATTGACAATGGGTTAATGGAATAAACTCATGCCAAGTTTCACAGATCAATATGTTGTTGCTCTGTTGTCCTCCAATTCACAATGCAACCCTGTCATTGTATGTCGCCACCGCTTTTCTATCCATGATTCACTCAACTCGTACATTGTTCAGGCAAGGTCTTCCATATAGGTCAAAATTGAATTGGCTACACCATCCAATTCACACAAGTCAAAGATAAATTGGCTACTGCCATTAGGGCATGTCTAATAGAAATTCACCATGACCATTGATACGAGTCTCTTTAATTTGATTAGGAACCAAACTGTATGGAACAAATATTAAAATATACAAAGGGTAAGGTCAACTTACTTAAGGAAAAAAAGGTGTTAAAATTTAAAAAGAGTAATTCAAAAGAAAAATATTATTATATTTTATATCTATTATTTTAAAAATAAATAAATAAATATTTATTAGTTTCTATAAGAGGAGTTAATATATATATTTTTTAAATGTAACATTTTATAGTGTAAAAGGATCGTACTAAGTATATAAAAATAATACCATTTTTTTTTAAACATTGTGTTGCTTGGAGGATAAATAAATTATAGATACTTAGTTTAAGGTGAAATATTATGAACTTTGACAAACACAAAAAGGAGTCAATATTTGAAGAAAAAAAGGATTGTAATCTAGAAAGTCTGAAATCTAGACAAAGTACGAGTGATAGAATGAGGTATGGGATCCATAGATTGATCTATTGCGTAATAGTTTGATCCCGATAAAAAATATCCCCTGGAAAAAAAAGTAACAAGTATGTTCAAAATGGGTGAGACAAAGCATAAGGAGATCATTCCCAGAAGGAAAGAAGACTTTCCTATAACATTTTTTCAATCACATATCAAGATTATTTACATTAAAATGGAGTATCCAAGGGAAATAAATTAATAGCATTATCAACACAAGAAACAAGGAAAATTACATCTATATTAATTTGGCGAATCAACTATAAATTCCCATCTTGTTACATATTGTCAAGTGGTGCCTGCATTCTAGCCTCTCCCTGGAGCTGTTAAATTGTGTATGACGTTATTTCGAATTTGAAAAGTCTATTAGTCACTAGGCTTGTTGCAGAGCGATGTTTGTCTGGGAGCACTGGCTAGGGTGGGGAATTATATTAAATTCAAAAAATCTTCGTGCCGCTTGGAAGTATTGTTTGGGTTTGGCGGAGAATTCTACCACCCCTGCCTTTGCGAGGTTCGTCGAGTATTGGGGTATGTTTCACTTTCATTTGGGTTAGTCTATTATTGTATGTTCTGGGTCCCTTTGGTTTTGAAGTTTAGGAGTCAGGTGGAAGACTTTGAGTGTGTTATTGATCAAGTAGTGGTCTAGGTCTGGGTTATTGTTTTCTATGCAGGTATACCCTGGCAATGGGTATGACCCCACAGAGGTTGTGACTAGCAAGGGAAGATCGCAAAAAGAGCCAATAGAGACGATTTTTCCATCGTGGAAGAATATGTGAGCATGGATAGAGAGGGAAAAGTTTCCCAAGACCTTGGTCACTCTCCAAGTCATGTGGACCAACTAGTCACCTTGGAAACAATAGTTGAACAATTGAGGAGAATCCAAGCCAACCTGGATATCCTTAGAGAGCACATATATGAGGACCAGAACGAGTTAGTGGCCTATATGAATGATATTCAATATAGCTAGACAGAGATACTACAACAACTGGCCAATGTGCGCAGGAGCCAACGGTAAACTAATGACCACTTGCATGAACTTGAGGCCAGAATGGAACACATTGATTTCCATATGCATGAGTGACATGGCCTAATGGTAGCTCCACCCATGCATCCTCCTCAGTCACCACCTTGATATGTCATCCATAGGATTTCTGCTTATTTTGTCTCTCGTTTGGCATGTATGGTTGTCTAGTCCTTCAGAAATAAAGGTTTAGTGGAAAAATCGTATGCACTATATTCTGAATCTCCTAGCAAACAAATCTGGTGAGAGTGAAGTTGGGAGAGTCGTTGAAAACTATTTTGTGTTTTATACTTTCCTGATCATATAATAGAAGTTTTTTTGGCCAACAAAAAAAACAAAGAGAAAAAATAATGTTATTTCCTTATAGGAAGAAGATGATCACATTTGAGGACATGATAATGAAGTCAGAATCGATAATGCCTTCCTCTAAAGACTTCAAGGGTATTTCAAAATTGATGCTTCAAGAGAACATGAAAACACCATCAAAGAAACAGAGAGATCTTGAAAAAGAGGCTTCCAATAAAAACAAATAAATTTCTCATTTAAAATATCATAGTCAGAAATTACTTGCATAAGTCAAGAAGTTTAAAACTACGAAGCACAAAATAGAACAAGAAAATGAAGCTCTTGAGAAGAAACTCAATAGAATTTTACCAAAAACTGAAGAAAAAGGGACACATATTGATCCAGTTGTTGAAGAATCTAAGGCAATTCATGGCATATTGATTCTTCACGAACTTATTGATAATAGTTTGTGTTGTCTTCTTCAATTAACTTTGTTATGTTAGTGTGTTCTTCAATCATCAAACAATTATCAAAATAGAAGATTAACAATAGATCAAGTACACAAGATGTTGGCTCCAAGCCAGGCAAAAACATCTCCTCTTGAGAGTAAAACTCTTGAATCTCTTCTTATAGATATTTAGATGATGAATACCAATACCCTTGACAAAATAGACACAAGGTTACCTCCAAGATGTTTGTCACTATCCTCTACTCTATTTGGTCTATGATTCATAGTCTTGATATCACTTTACTCCTTCTCCTTATGTCTTCACTGTCTAGTCACAGTCTTCGATACCTTCTTCTCTCGGCTGCCACTGTTATTCGATTATGTTATTTCATACTCTTCGTTGCTTACAATAGTGATAAGATAAGCCCCCAATGAGAGTTATATTGAACGCAGTCACTGTGTATATATATACACAGTCCTTCGATGAATTTCAAGATATATCATAGTGAATGGCTACAAATTTCCGAGATACTTCCGAGAGATTGACACACTATATATATATATATATTGTAGGCAGACTTCCGAGATAATACCCTGCTCACTGTGTATGCGTTCCTTTCTTCGCTGACTGTAATATGAACTGATCTGAAAAATTGTTCCATTTGACTCCACGTTACTCCTTATATATATGGGTCAATGATGGTGCATTAAGATGACATGAGTGTCTTGAATCTAGGCCAACATATCATTAAGGAGATCACTGCATTTTTGTAGAGCGGATTTTGCACGAGGATAGTGACACTTGTCTTGGAGCATAAAACTTTGACCTTAAGTCTTTCATAATACTTATGATGAAACATAAAATCCTAAAGACATCAAGAAGAAGTCTTTGACCTATAATAAACACATCTTGCTCATGAAATCCATGATCCAAGGAATAATAATTTTCTTCATAATATTATAATTACAAGTCATAATGAAAACCAAACCTAGTTACATTTTCTTCAACACTCCCTCTTAACTAGGGAGGTATTCATTAAATGGTACAAGGTTATTCAACACTAAAGAGATCTCATAAAAAGAGTCGGACTAGTAATCCATCTGTATAGCATCATTATAACCAACATTTTCACATAGCAAGGCCTTGACTAACAACTCTATCTCTCAATAGATCAGAGCACAATGTTGGTGAGACTAATGACGATAGACACCTTCATCATTGTCTCTCAAGGTACATACCCACCCAGGTGTTCACTGAGTATGACCTTTTAGGACCATTCTTATCTTGGGTCCCCATCCCTCAAAGAATATTGGTCCTTTTGCCTATTCTTATATTGGACGCCCCACACATCCTCAAAGAGTATCAGATGCTATATAATAACTCAATCCTCCATCCTTTCTTCAAAATGAAGAAAAAGATGATGTGTCTATCTCTCCCTCTCATCTACGGAAGATATGTCAACCAAACCAAGCTTATTTCTAAAATACATAAGCTTTTTATTGGGTAGAGACTTCGTCAGAATGTCAATAGTTTGATCATCAATGGGGATATACTCCAGCTTCAACACACCATCTTGTACCAACTTTCGAATGTAGTGGTATTTGTTGTTTATGTGCTTCATTTTCCCATGAAATACTGGGTCCTTGGATAGTCTTATACAACTGGTATTATCACAATGTATTACGATAGGGTCCAATGGTCCTGCAAACAAATCAGATAACATCTTTCTCAACCAGACCACTTCCCTTCTTACTTCACAGGCTGCAACGTACTGGGCTTCAACACTACTTAAGGCCACTATCTCTTATTTTTTTCTCATCCAAGAGACCATAGAGGATCCTAGGCTAAAACATCCTCCTATAGTGCTTCTTCCATCCTTCTCGCTTCCACCCCAGTCAGAATCAGTGAATCCTTCTAGATTGATGCTTCTTCCCTTTTCATACTTTAGGAAATAATGGATGGTTCCTTGTAGATATCTTAGTATGTGTTTTGCAGCTATCCAATGATCATGTCTCGACTCTATTTGAAATTGGCTGAGAATGTTTACTGCAAAACATATGTCTGGTTGAGTATTCACTAGATACATCAGAGATCCTACTAGTTGTCTATACTTAGTAGGATTTACTGGACTGGATTCAGAGTTTCTTAGCATCTTCAAGTTTGTGATCATCAGAGTAGTCATGGGTTTGCATTCCATCATATCAAATTTCTTTAGTAATTTGATCACATACTTTCCTTGTCCCAGGTAGATTTCATTTGGTTCTTGCCAAACTTCTAGACCCAAATAGTAGTGCATGAGTCCTAAATCCTTCATATCAAATTCAGCTGCCAACAATTTCTTACATTCTTGAATTCTTTCTTCGATTCCAATGATTAGAATATTGTCTACATATAGGAGTATGATGACAAGTTCATCATTTTCTATTTTGATGTAAAGGTTTGGATCTGTCGTGCTTTTCCTGAAACCCAATCTTTGCAAGTATGCATCCATTCTGGCATACCATGCCCTAGGAGCTTGCTTGAGGCCATAGAGTGCCTTCTTTAATCTGCAAACATGAGTCTTTCTATCCTTTACTTCATATCCCAATGGTTGTTCGATGTAGACTTCTTCATCTATGGTACCATTCAAAAATGTTGTTTTGACATCCATTTGATGTACCTTCCATCCCATGGATGCTACTAGAGATATCAGAGATCGGATCGTGGTGTACCTTGCTGTGGGAGCAAAGGTTTCTTCATAATCAATGCCTTCTTCCTGAGAGAAGCCTTGAGCCACGAATCTTGCCTTGAGTTTGTCAATGCTTCCATCTGCAGCGTGCTTGATTTTATATAACCATTTAGAGGTTACCATTGATTTGTCATCTGGTCTTGGGACAATTTCCCAAACTCCATTCTTCATGATAGATTGGTACTCCTCATTCATTGCATCTTTCCATTCTTGATGTTTGGATGCTTCTTCAAAGGTAGAAGGTTCTTCTTCAATGAGATTTGATATGTATGTTGCATATCCTGAGTACCTTTTTGGTTTCTTGCTTTCCTTGAAAGTTTGATTTGCTGTGTGACCTTCTACTTCTTCAAGAGTGATTTTTAACCAGTTAGGTCTTTTCCTTCCTTCAGGGAGAGTGATTGGTTCACTGGACCTTCTTCTTCTTGATGAGAGACTTCTCCTTCATTAGTAGCTTCTTCCTAAAAGATAGGAAGATCCTCCTCACCAGAATCAGATGGGAGATCCTTGGATTTCTTGAAGGCAATGCTTTCATCAAATATTACATCTCTGCGTACTTCTAGGCCGACATATCATCAAGGAGATCACTGCATTTTTGTAGAGCGGATTTTTCCCAAGGATAGTGACACTTGTCTTGGAGCATAAACCTTTGACCTTATGACTTTCATAATACTTATGATGAAACATAAAATCCTAAAGACATCAAGAAGAAGTCTTTGACCAATGGCAAACACATCTTTCTAATGGAACCCATGATGAAAGGAATAATAATTTTCTTCATAATATTATAATTACAAGTTATAATGAAAACCAAACCTAGTTACATTTTATTCAACACTCCCTCTTAACTATGGAGGTATTCATTAAATGGTACAAGGCTATTCGACACTAAAGAGGTATCATAAAAAGAGTCGGACTAGTAATCCATCTGTATAGCATCATTATAACCAACATTGTCACATATCAAGGCCTTGACTAACAACTCTATCTCTCAATAGATTAGAGCACAATGTTGGCAAGACCAATGATGATAGACACCTTCATCATTGTCTCTCAAGGTACATACCCACCCAGGTGTTCACTGAGTATGACCTTCTAGGACTATTCTTATCTTGGGTCCCCATCCCTCAAAGAATATCGGTCCTCTTGCCTACTCTTATCTTGGATGCCCTACACATCCTCAAAGAGTATCAGATGCCAGATGATTACTCAATCCTCCATCCTTTCTTCAAAATGAAGACAAGGATGATGTGTTTATCTCTCCCTCTCAGCTAGGGAAGATATGTCAACCAAACCAAGCTTATTTCTAAAATACATAAGCTTTTTATTGGGTAGAGACTTCGTCAGAATGTGAGTAGTTTGATCATTTGTGGAGATATATTCCATCTTTAGCACACCATCTTATACCAACTTTCGAATGTAGTAGTATTTTTTGTTTATGTGCTTTGTTTTCCCATGAAATACTGGGTCCTCAAATAGTCTTATATAGTTGGTATTATCACAATGTATGATGGTAGGGTCCAATGGTCCTACAAACAAATCAGATAACATCTTTCTCAACCAGAATACTTCCCTACTTATTTCACAGGTTGCAATGTACTCGGCTTCAACACTACTTAAGTCCAATATCTCTTGCTTTTTGCTCATCCAAGAGACCATAGAGGATCCTGGGCTAAAAAATCCTCATGTAGTGATTCTTCCATCCTTCTTGCTTCCACCCCAGTCAGAATCAGTGAATCCTTCTAGATTGATGCTTCTTCTATTTTCATACTTTAGGCAGTAATGGATGGTTCCTCGTAGATATCTTAGTATGTGTTTTTCATCTATCAAATGATAATGTCTTGTCTCTTTGAAATTGGATGAGAATGTTTACTGCAAAACATATGTTTGGCTGAGTATTCACTAGATACATTAGAGATCCTACTAGTTGTTTATACTTATTAGGATTTACTGAAATGGATTCAGAGTTTCTTAGAATCTTCAAGTTTGTGATCATAAGAGTAGTCATGGGTTTGCATTCTATCATATCAAATTTCTTTAGTAATTCGATCACATACTTTCCTTTTCCCAGGTAGATTTCATTTGGTTCTTGCCAAACTTCTAGACACAAATAATAGTGCATGAATCCTAAATCCTTCATATCAAATTCAACTGCCAACAATTCCTTACATTCTTGAATTCATTCTTCGATTCCAGTGATTAGAATATTGTCTACATATAGGAGAATGATGACAAGTTCATCATTTTATATTTTGATGTAAAGGTTTGGATCTGTCGTGCTTTTCTTGAAATCCAATCTTCGCAAGTATGCATCCATGTTGGGATACCATGTCCTAGGAGCTTGCTTGAGGCCATGGAGTGCCTTCTTTAATATGCAAACACGAGTCTTCCTAGCCTTTACTTCATATCCCAATTGTTCGATGTAGACTTCTTCATCTATTGTACCCTTCAAAAATGTTGTTTTGACATCCATTTGAAGTACCTTCCATACCGTGGATGCTTCCAGAGATATCAAAGATCGGATCGTGGTGTACCTTGCTGTGGGAGTATAGGTTTCTTCATAATCAATGCCTTCTTCCTGAGAGAAGCCTTGATCCAAGAATCTTGCCTTGAGTTTGTCAATTCTTTCATATGCAGCGTGCTTGATTTTATATAACCATTTAGAGGTTATCACTGATTTGTCATATGGTCTTGGGATAATTTCCCAAACTCCATTCTTCATGATAGATTGGTACTCATTCATTTCATCTTTCCATTCTTGATGTTTGGATGCTTCTTCAAAGATAGAAGGTTCTTCTTCAATGAGCTTTGATATGTAAGCTGCATATCCTGAGTACCTTTTTGGTTTCTTGCTTTCCTTGAAAGTTTGATTTTCCGTGTGACCTTCTGCTTCTTGAAGAGTGGTTTTTAACCAGTTAGGTCTTTTCCTTCCTTCAGGGAGAGTGATTGGTTCACTGGGACCTTCTTCTTCTTGATGAGATACTTCTCCTTCATTAGTAGCTTCTTCCTAAAAAATAGGAAGATCCTCCTCATCAGAATCAAATGGGAGATCCTTGGATTTCTTTAAGGCAATGCTTTCATCAAAGATTACATCTTTGCTTACTTCTATTTGATGTCCTTCCTTTATGTAGATTCTATAGGCTTTCGAAGAGTTGCTATATCCAACAAAGATTCCTTTCTTACTTGGAGGATCTAGCTTCTTCCTTTTGTCCTTGTGAATGTGAATGTATACTGGACATCCAAATATTCGGAGATGATCAATATTAGGTTTCTTCCCAATGAAGATTTCTTCTGGAGTTACATTGCCAAGTGACCTGTGAGGACTTCTATTTTGAATATATACTGCAGTTTTTGTTGCTTCTCCCCACAAGAATTTAGGTAGATCTTGATCATGGAGCATAGCCTTGACACTTTCTTCTATAGCTCTATTCTTTCGTTCAACTACTCCATTTTGTTCAGGATTGTAAGGAACAATAAGCTCCCTCTTAATCCCAGCCTCCTTACAAAAAGCAATGAGTTCTTTGGAAGTATATTCACCTCCATTATCTGATCTTAGGATCTTTATCTTTCTTTCTGTAAGATTCTCTACCTCTGTCTTGAATTCTTGAAATTTTGTGAATACTTCATCCTTGGATTTAAGTAGATAAACCCAAGTTTTTCTTGAATGATCATCGATGAATGTAACATAGTATAGATGACCTCCAAGAGATTTGGACATGGGTCCACATACATCAGAATGAATGAGATCTAAAATCTCTTGAGCTCTAGATGTACTATTTGCAAATGGTTTCTTTGCAATCTTTCCCAGGGCACAACCTTTGCAGATTCCTTCATGTTCTTCTTTAAGATTTGGAATCCCATTTACAATGGAATTTAGCGTTGGTAGAATTTTGTAATGGAGATGGCCCAATATTCTATGCCATAATTCACATGGGCTTATCTCGATGTGGACAAGTGCTTGATTTTGAGGAGATGAGAGTCTATATAGTCTGCCTTCTCTAACTCCAATGACCCTAGCCTTTTCAATGCTTGATTCTTTAGCCCAAACCACTACTTTACCATCTATAAAAGCAACTCTATCTCCTTTTTCTTCTAGAGATGAAACTGAAATTAGATTTTTGTACAAACCTGGAACATATAATATGTTGTTGAGATGAATGTTGCCTCCACCTTCCAGTGCAATTGATGTTGATCCAATTCCTTTGACGGGATAGCTCTTGTTGTCACCAAGCTCCACTGAGTATGAGGATTTTCCTTTAGACAAGGTCTTGAGTTGCTTGTGATACCCATGATATGCCTTGAAGCTCCGCTGTCTATTACCCATATGTTTTCATCTTGGAATGTTCCGAAGAGAGTTGAGAATAATCCTTCATTTCTTGAAGCTTTGAGATCTTGGGAAGAGAAGAATTTACTCCACACTGTTTTGAAGTATTGCTTGATTAGGCCAGTTAAAGATGAACACTTCTTCACAAGATTTTCCATGATATAGTTGATCTCCTTCATGCCCTCCATGAACCATAGCTCTGATACCATGTTGAAGAATCTAGGGCAATTCATGGCTTAGTGATTCTTCACAGACTTATTGATAACAGTTTGTGTTGTCTTCTTCAATTAACTTTGTTATGTTAGTGTGTTCTTCAATCATCAAACAATTATCAAAATAGAAGATCAACAATAGAACAAGTACACAAGATGTTGGCTCCAAGCCAGGGAAAAACCTCTCCTCTTGAGAGTAAAACCCTTGAATCTCTTCTTATAGATATTTAGATGATGAATACCAAGACCCTTGACAAAATAGACACAAGGTTACCTCCAAGATGTTTGTCACTATCCTCTGCTCTGTTTGGTCTACAATTCACAGTCTTGATATCACTGTACTCCTTCTCCTTATGTCTTCGCTGTCCAGTCATAGTCTTCGACACCTTCTTCTCTCGACTGCCACAATTCTTCGATTATGTTATTTCATACTCTTCGTTGGTTACAATAGTGATAAGATAGGCCCCCACCGAGAGTTATATTGAATGCAGTCACTGTGTATATATATACACAGTCCTTCGATGACTTCCAAGATATATCATAGTGAATGGCTATAGACTTCCGAGATACTTCCAAGAGTGTTGACACCTAATCCTCAACGGATGGGTGAACTGGAACGCGAACAATCATCAAGAAGATGAACTGATCCTTTCCATTTATGTATATAAATGATAGTTAGCTAATGAATTAAAATATCAGTTTTTTCTCTGACCATTCTGGAGTTACCCTGGCCTGACATGGTATCAGAGCACAGGTCCCAGGTTCTAAAATTGGTTGTAACTCCTGCACTGTCCTGAGACTGCGCCCTCTGTCCTGAGACTGAGTGCCTCTGTCCTGAGACTGTGCCCTCTGTCCTGAGACTGAGCGCCTCTGTCCTGAGACTGCGTGCTTCTGTCCTGAGACTGCGCCCTCTGTCCTGAGCGCCTCTGGCCTGACATGGTGCGGTGAGCGTGGAATGCGCTGTTGAATGTGAGCTTCGGTTTCCTTGCACTGTTGTGACAAACAATTTTTCCTCTCGCCACTCTGAATGAGGGTTCCCCCCGATACATTTTAGCAAAGATAGGATTGCAGATGCCCTCCTGTTCAAACTCATCAACCTCGGCCAACTGGTTCTGATCAAGCCAGCTGATGGCACCATTAATAGCCTCCTCGATCTTGGATTTGTCTGCCGGATCTAATTTACCAGCAAACTTCTTGTCTCGGATGGTGTTTCGCATATTGTATGCATAGTTCTCTAGGGGAAACGACAGTCTTTCCATATCCTCACTAATCAGTCGGTTTGTCTTTCCATATCCGTGCAAATTACAAAAGAGCTTTCCTTCCTGGAGAACTGGATTCACGCCTCTGTGGATAAGGATACGACCCTTATTCCTTCTTTGTTTTCTGATTGCATCTCATTTTCTTTTTTTTCTCCACTGGTGAATTAACGGGACTGATTTCATTGAGGTTACCCGCATTCATCCAAGATTCGGGGTTGCCAAATTCATGGCAGCTCGTGGACTTCGGCATTTCGGAGGGCGGCCGTTTCTTTCCCTCAAGTGGGGCACCACGTTTTTAAGTGGGTCTGCCATGGCCATGCCGTTCTAAGCAGTGGACGGCCTGCATTTATTTCATTAGTTTTTTCACTCCGAGCGTGAAGCGCTTGTGCATATGATCTTGAATGTCCATTCAAGGAAGCGAGGGATTGCGTTAATCGTTTTTCTCTACCACTTTGAATGAATACACTGCTCCTCGATTAAATGCGCACTGTCCTGGTTATGAGCTGTTGAATATACTGCGCTGTTGAAGCCCAAATTGGGGTTGAATTTCACAGTTCACTAAATGCAACCCTTTCAGGATGAATCATGGATTCATGATTTAAATTCTGGTTGTTTTGTTTGATAGTCGGATTTCACTGTTATATGATGAACCACAGTAATGCTTAGAAGTTAGAAGCTTTGGGTTGCTTTGTGTGAGCACCATTGGCATGCTCTAAGTGGATACACTCCGAAATCCAGATTTGGAAAGCTTCTCAAATGGTAATGCTGTAGTATTGCGCCGTCTCTATAAACAGTTTTTTTCAAAGCATTGCGCTGTTTTTTCAAAGTGTTCATATATATCATTCAAGGCAGTTTTCAAAGCATTCAAGTTATATCAGTCAGGGTGTTTTATATATCAAAACATTTGTAGTGTTGCATAATATATGGATTATTGAAGTGATATATTGATGAAGTGAAGTGATCCCTTGCGCATTTGCATAATATATTGATATATTGAAGTGATATATTATAGAATGAAGTGATATATTGAAGTGATCCATTGCGCATTTTTCAAAACATAGTAGTATTGCAGTGATATGTACAATGAAATGCTGATGCTTTTAGCAAATATCAGAAGGATTTGAAGGCTGTAACGTAAGGATTTTTTTTATCAGCAGAAGTATTTTTTATAGAATGCATTCAATCATCTCTATGGTCGGAATAGTTCTCACTGGCAAGGAGAACTATTCTGAATGGTCTCGGATGGTAAAACACACCCTCATCTACAATGAGTTGTGGAAGGGAGTGTGTGTCGGAGAAGAAGACAAAGACCCTGTGCAGCCTACATCAGATAAAGAACTTGTCATTTGGGAAAACAAGAACAGCAAATCCTATGCATTGATCGCAGCATCTGTAAATGAAGAAGTAAGTCGTCATATTTCATCCTATTCCACTGCCTTTGAAGCTTTAAAAAAGCTGAAAGAACTCTATGATTCACATTCTGCACTTGAAGTTGTTCAGCTCATAATTAAACTCTTCACTCTTGAACTGAAAAATAATGATCCCCTTGCTCTTGCATCTGAAATAAAGTCTATAATGCATGATATTAAATCCACTAAGGTTGAGCTGGATATCTCTCTTATTGCCTTTCTCAAAGCACTCTATCCTACCTACTCCAATTATCTTGAGTCTTTACAAGCAAATGGAAATCTTAAAGACATAACCTTTGAGTCTCTTGTGAAAAAGTTTGCTGAAAGAGAGAAAGCCTTTGGAAAGAAAATAGTCCCTGAATCTTCTGAAGAGACTGTTTGCCTTGCTCATAAAGAAAAGCATCCTGCTCAAGATTCTACAAGAGGAAGAGGTGGACGAAGAGGAAGAGGAAGATACTTCAGAGGCAGGGGGGGCAGACATTCTCAAGCAGAAAAGGCAGATCTGCATTGCATTCGCTGCAAACGAAATGGATCACATGATGCTTCTACATGCAAGCTACCATGGGACAAAATTGAGCAGAGAAGAAATCAACAGAAAGGTAAAACTGATGACACAGACAAAGGTAAAGCACCTGAATCTGCTCACTATATTGAGGCACAATGTAACATTGGAGTAAATGAAGATTTGTTTAATGCTTCACTTGCTTCTTCGAAAAATGACTGGTTGCTTGATTCAGGAGCAACCTGTCATATGACTCATAGGAAAGATTTTTTTGAAGATTTCACTGACAATGTTGATGGAGCAGTATACTTTGCATATCAGTCAAAAATCAAGCCATCAGGGCTTAGCACAATCAGGCTTAAACTGCCTCGTCTTCCAGACTTTCTTCTGGATCATGTTCTATATCTCCCACAGCTCAAGAGAAACTTGCTGTCCCTGGTCCACATCCGCAAGCAAGGTCACTCCATTCACATGTTTGATGGAAAGCTTGAGGTAAGAAAGGCATCTGACCACTCACTTGTCATGAGGGGTATAGAAGAAGAAAGACTTCTTAAACTGCAAGGAACCTCTGCTCATGCACAACATTTCTCATATATTTCTCATCATGAAGAAGGTACACTTCCATCAAGTTTATTATGGCATGCTAGATTTGGACATTTAAACTATGATAGTCTCCGCTTGTTGAAGAAAAATGGTGTTGCTGGTTTGCCTACAATTCCTAGAAAACATAAGAAATGTGATGCTTGCATTCTAGGAAAGCATAGCAAACAGTCTTTTCATGATTCACATTCAAGAGCACATAGGAAGCTTGAACTCATTCATTCAGATTTATGTGGTCCAATGCCTGTTCCTTCTGCAAATGGAAATAAATATATCATGACATTTATTGATGATTACACCAGAATGTGTTGGGTTTATTTATTGAAGAACAAATCTGATGCTTTTCAAACATTCAAGAATTTTCATAAATGGATTGAAAATGATGCACAATCTCATATTGGGTCTATTCGCACTGATAATGGAAAAGAATATACATCAAATGAATTTGAACACTATCTTCGCCAACATGGGATTAAACATCAAATAACTGTGCCTTATAATCCTCAACAGAATGGTGTAGCTGAAAGAATGAACAGAACAATTTTGAATATGGTACGATCCATGCTTTTCTTCAAAAATGTAAAGATAATGTTTTGGGCTGATGCTGTTCTATGTGTTGCTTATATAAAGAATAGATGTCCATCTAGTGCTATAAGAAACAAGACTCCTTATGAATTGTGGTATGGACATGTTCCTTCGGTAAAACATCTCAGGATTTTTGGTTCCACATGTTATGCTTTAATACCAAAGGTACATAGAAACAAACTTGGTGCTAGAAGTCGTAAGTGTATCTTCCTGGGGTATTCAAGCACATCTAAAGCATACCGCCTCTATGATGAAGTAAATAAAAAGTTTGTTGTATCTAGAGATGTCATTTTTCTTGAATCATCCAAATCTGACAGTGTTGTTGAGCGGCAACTTGATCGCTTGGATAGATTCACAAAACCGAAATCATTTCAAGAGTTTGATAATTAGATTCCACATCTTGAAGGGGGGATTCCTATACTAGATCAACATGTGGAATCTTCTTCTGAAGAACAATCTCCCTTGCATGAAACTCCAACACCGGATGATCCTTTAAGTGATGTAATTGATAGAATTGGGAGACTCGATCTTGATTCAGTCCCAACTCAATCAACAGAGCAGCCTAGACCATCTCAGAAAGGTCCCCCAAAGTGGCTGACAAAGACACTTGAAAGTGTTCATCTTGATGAAATTGGAAAAACATGAACCAGAAATACAAACCGACAAGATGGAGGTGATGTAGATGACTCTAATTCACCTGTTGATATGGATGTTACTTATGATTGTGAATTGAACTTGTCTACAGATTTTGAACCAACTTCCTTCAAAGAAGCTGCTTCTCATGATGAATGGAAAGAAGCGATGCAGAAGGAGTATGATGCCCTCATAAAGAATGGCACTTGGAAGCTGGTTGATCCTCCATTTGGAACCAAACCAATTGGCTGCAAGTGGGTCTACAAGAACAAGTACAAAGCTGATGGCTCACTTGACAAGCACAAAGCTAGGCTTGTGGCAAAAGGTTTTGCACAGAAGGAAGGGGTCGATTATGAGGAAACTTTTTCCCCCACAGCAAAATGGGCCACCATCCGGACACTCTTTCCACTAGCTGCCCAGAACAGTTGGAAAGTCCATCAAATGGATGTAAAAACTGCATTCTTGAATGGAGATCTAAAAGAGAATGTTTTTATGTCCCAGCCTGAAGGATTTGCTGTGAAAGGAAATGAACATAAAGTATGCAAACTTGTGAAGTCCTTGTATGGCCTCAAACAAGCACCACGAGCCTGGTATGAAAAACTAATTGAGCATCTTCTGAAACTCAACTTCAAACATTTTGATCTTGATGATGCAACTTTATTTGTCAAGAAAGTTGGCAAAACAGTTGTATATCTTGTGGTATATGTAGATGATCTTTTAATGACAGGGAACAATGAAAGCTATATTGCATCCATAAAGAAAGAATTAGGAAAAAGTTTTGAAATGACTGATTTGGGCTATGTTCATTACTATCTTGGCATTGAAGTAACCCAACATCCAAAATCTATATTTCTTTCTCAAAAGAAATACATTGGAGACTTGTTAAACAGATTTGGCATGACAGAGTGCAATCCTCTTTCTACTCCAATGGAACAAAACTTGAAGATCACATCTATTGAAGGAAAGGAATTTGAGGATGCAACAAAGTATAGACAGCTTGTAGGAAGTCTCATCTAACTCACTACTACCAGACCAGACATTTCATTTGCTGTTGGAATCCTCTCCAGGTTTATGCAAAAGCCTTGTGAGGGACATTGGTCTGCTGCAAAAAGAGTTCTAAGGTACTTGAAGGGAACTCAAAACCTTGGAATCAAGTATACACAGGTGGACGACTTCAACTTGATTGGATACTCTGATTCAGACTTCGATGGAGACAAAGAAACTGGGGTATCTACTTCAGGATATGCTATGAGTCTTGGATCAGGAGCTGTCTCCTGGAGATCACGCAAACAATCAGTTCCAGCAGATTCCACAACAGAAGCAGAATACGTGGCAGCAGCTGAAGCAACGAAAGAAATTTTGTGGCTCAGGAAAATTCTTGAAGATTTGCAGGTAAAACAAGTACAATCAACTCCACTCATGATTGATAACACCTCTGCAATAAAGTTGGCCAAGAACCCAAAGTTCCATGATCGTACTAAGCACATCAATACTAAATATCATCTGATCCGACATCATGTTGAGGCCAAAACAATCCATCTCCGTCATTGTTCCACAAACGACCAAATTGCAGACATCTTCACCAAAGCGCCTGGAAGAGAAAAGCTTGAAAGATTCAGAACGATGCTTGGACTCACCAACATCCCTTCAGATTAAGGGGGGGAATGTTGACACCTAATCCTCAACGAATGGGTGAACTGGAACGCGAACAGTCATTAAGAAGATGAACTGATCCGTTCCATTTATGTATATAAATGATAGTTAGCTAATGAATTAAAATATCAGTTTTTTCTCTGACCATTCTAGAGTTACCCTGGCCTGACAAAGAGCTTGACACGTTGTATATATATATCATAGGCAGACTTCCGAGATAATACCCTGCTCATTGTGTATGCGTTCCTTTCTTCGCTGACTGTAATATGAACTGATCCGAAAACTTGTTCCATTTGACTCCACATTACTCCTTATATATATGGGTCAACGATGGTGCATTTAGCTGACAGAAGTATCTTGAATCTAGGCCGACATATCATCAAGGAGATCACTACATTTTTGTAGAGTGGATTTTGCATGAGGATAGTGACACTTGTCTTGGAGCGTAAACCTTTGACCTTATGACTTTCATAATACTTATGTTGAAACATAAAATCCTAAATACATCAAGAAGAAGTCTTTGAACTATGGTAAACACATCTTTCTTATGAAACCCATGATGCAAGGAATAATATTTTTCCTTCATAATATTATAATTACAAGTCATAATAAAAACCAAACCTAGTTACATTTTCTTTAACACCAGTCAATATCACAATTCAAGAAGATGACAAACCAGTTGAAGTTAAAAGAAATTTAGATGTTGCATTTCAAACAACATAAATCTCAAGAGAAGATATAGTGATTAACTAAGCATCATCCATGCATGAAAAAATCAGATACTTCAAGTAAAGCAAGAAACCACCATAAACAAAATAAGGGGGAATGAGATCACAAAAACTCCTTACTGACACCTAAATCATAAAATCACACATCTCAATCAGTTTGCAAATCCATATCGCTCAGACCAGAGACAAATGAATTATGTTCCAAAGAATACTGATGTCAACACAATTTAGTATTATGATAAAAATTCATCTGAAGTATCCAGTAACTGAAAATTCCACAAAAGATTGATTTAGGATGGCAAGGTCCCTTCTTAGTTCGACAATTTTATTTATCACTCAGACGATCCTATCATTTGTATAATTGAAGATGAAAACTCAAAGAATTCTAAAAGATGCAAATAGATTACAAGACAAAGAAACAAATGACATGTCGTGTAAGCAATAAACTTTGAGGACAAAACTTCTCTAAAGAGGAAGAGGAAGGCAATGTTATGCATATAATGATATAAATAATAATAATCATGATAATGATTAATTAAATAATAATTAGTTATTGAAGAGACATGTTCCAAAGGACATGACTATTCGTGAAGGGGCATCTTTTCTAGTATATAAGCAGGGCCCTCATTTGTAACCTGCCATATATTTTTCATTCATACATTTATACAATATACTGTTTATTCCAAATATTTTAGACTATATGATGTGCATAAACAATTTTTATTTGGTAAATTACCATATAAATTAAATAACTGGTAAACACCAATGGACATCAAAACAATTATCTCGTAATACATTGCACATTGCCAAGGTTAAAAAATAAATAAATTATAACTTTATATATATATATATATATATATATATATATATATATATATATATATATAATCCTGGTGATTCTTAACCTGTAAATAGGCTTTGTTACAATACCATGGCTTACTAATACCGCATGCTCCAAACACCACAGCTCATGTTCATATGACATTTTTTTAATTAATCAAATTAGTTAAAAGTACAAAAATGACAAAACAACTTGTGAAATAAATATTAGCATCTGATTTCTTACTACTGTTGAAAATGTTCTACAATATTTCATGAAAGTTAAATTCCTACCATCCACCAAATAATTATTGATAATTAAATTAAAATTTTGAAAGCCTTATTCCAAAATACACATTCCTATTGACATAAATATACTAAAGATAAGTTTAACATGTCACTTGCGAAAATTGAAACCAAAGACATGATAACAATCATTTCTTAGATCTAATTAAGTTAAATACAATAAATAATAACTATTATAACTATGTATTTTTATTTTTGTGATTATTTCAATATTTGTTTATCCTTTAATTAATATCAATCTCAAAGTCCTCTCATACTTTTATGTAATGTTCTTACCCACTATCTCATACATTGTCTTGGTCATCATTTTTGTTGCGATGTTGTCATGAACCACGGCCCTAATAATAACAATGCCTAATATTTTAAGATTTAAGATTTAATTTAAGTGTAAGTTTTGAATATTAATCCACCAATTTAGAGGTAATTACAGTTACTTGTTAAAGACTGATACATTTAAATGTTATTTTTTAGTTAAAATGACTTATAATATAATAAGTTGAAAGAATAAAATACAAGTTAAAAATATATGGAAGCTTAATGATTAATGACATAGGTTTCCTCTTTAGATGTTATCGATTTGAATTTGGGGAGAAGTATTTATATTTTTATAAATTAAATAATCAAATGGCTACGTTAAAAAAGAAACCATATACATTAATATAATAATCTCTAATTTATATTAAATTTTTATAATAATCTCTAATTTATATTAAATTTTTATAATAATCTCTAATTTTTATTAAATTTTTAATTAATTGTCGAGAAAACGTAATTCTTAATTTACTTACTCTTTTCCTATTTTCCTAATCCATTATTTAAGTGAATATAAATGATATTTTCTTCATCACTCTAACATGAACCTATTCTAAAAACCCATGACTTTTATTAGACCATCTTATGTATCAAATTAATATAAAATATTTAACTACACTGAAGGTGTTTCCTATATAAAATTAATTAAACAACAAATTAATGCTAAATATTTAATTACACTGAAAGTGTTTCTTATATTAAGCAGTTGTCTATAACGCGACTTTTTGAAAGCTTTTTTAGCGGGTTTTTCGGTAGAAATCGGGCAGGAATTTATTGGAATTGCAAGTTTGATAGCTAGTTTCTACACAATGAAAGCGTCCCAAGAGTTTCTCAGGGTGCTGAATCCAAATATGCAGTTAAAAAATCATTTTAACTGCAGCAAATCAAGATTTAACCTCAATTTCTTTGGCCGAATTCCGTCACCTAAAATCTCAAAAAAATCGCATTATAAACAACTCCTATAATTAACTAAACTGTTCATCCCGACCCATCCATATATCTCGATTTTTCCTGTGCTCTTACAAGCGAGAGAGGCCGAACATCGAACTCCTCATCCAACAACACATTTTGCTGCTCAATTTCCCATGCAATTTCTCGGCCGAACATCGAACTCCTCATTCAACCACACATTTTGCTGCTCAATTTCCTATGCAATTGAACTCCGCATCCAGCAGCACGTTTTGTTGCTTGATTTCACAAACCTCCAAAAAGAGGGAAGCGAGGGAACATCGTTAAACCTACACAACGCAACACCTTTTTCTGAATGTAACACATCTCAAACTTTCCAGGCTGCTCTACACTTATATGCATGGAGCTTCTTCTTTCATTCAACTGTTTCCAATTTTTTATTTCCAAATTGAACGACTTTCCACCATCATGCTCTTTGAGGTTATTGCACCTTGTTTCTTGATTCTTATAAGAGGAGTTGACATCCATTGCCTCTTTGATAGATAGTGATTGTTTCCTTAAAATGGTTGGTTGTATTTCATGTTTTCAACTTACTGCCATGTTGCATATGGTCTGTATGGCTATATTTAGTGCATCTTTTGTTGCTTTGGTAGAAGATCCAAACTATTATTTTGACTTTACCATGATGGTCCTTTGCTCTCTACCAGTGGAGTAATCCCTACGCATTTGATTTGGTAGGGTAAATTTACCCCTCTTCAACGCTCCATTGTGGCTGATTTTCTGCAATCTCTTGGGGAAAATACATCAAATCAGCCCTCAGCGTCCACCTGGTGGAAGACCACGCAGAAGTACGAAGGTGCCGCCTCTAACAAGGCTGCCCCCTCCAGTGCTATAATTCTTGGAAAGCAGAAGCTGGATCAAGATTATTCCCTTGGCAAGTCGCTCAAGAGGTCTGACATTGCTGCTCTGGTTGAAGTTGTTGTCAAATCAAGAGCTCTGCCTCTGCAAAAGAATAATGTCGGGAGTGTTGTGTACTTAGTGCTTACATCTGAGGATGTTACAGTGGAAGGATTCTGCATGAGTTCTTTTGGATTCCATACCAATCTCAATCTATTGTCACACCAGCAGTCGGTGAGAAGCCGAATGATGGGGAGGGAGCAAAATCATGAACAACTTCCATACGCGTGGGTTGGGAACTCTGCAAGCCAGTGCCCTGGAAATACTTTAAAAATATTTGGCACGCTCCTTTCTAGTACGTTTGTAATACAAATGATGACCACGTGGCCCGATGGAAAATACTTTTAAGACATTTAACCTACCATGAAGTTGGTCCCAAAAGTCCAGGCGTAAGTTTGACATCGATGGTGGTCACATTGGTTAAATTTTCAGCTTCATCATTGTCATGGATCCATGATCAAATTTCCAAGTCATGGATTCTCAGCCTTATTGGCAGGCATTTTGACAGTCTTTGAATTGACTTTGAAGAATCAGAGTTTTTAAATGTTGGTCACACTGAGTTGTGAAAGTGAAAATTGAAGTTTTAAAGATTATTTATTTATTTTTAAATATATTCGATTATAAATAGTGTTTTTTAAAACAATTTTAATGGTAAATGAAATTTATGTAAATCTTACGAGTTGATTGTTTGTGCTGATATAATTTTTTTAAATATTTTATTTTTTTTAATGTATTTTTTAGGGGTAATTGCTAGTATATTTATATGATAATTTTGAAGTTCAGAAGTGTTTTTACCTTTTCCTGTAATGTTTAATATTTAATATATTTATATGGTAATCTTGAAGTTTAAGAGTGTCCTTATCTTTTAGTGTAAAATCTATATTAAACAAATGCTATATAGTAGCTAGTGCTTGTTGCTTAATTTAAATACAACTTAATTAAAGTAAAAATTTTGAAAGTTAGTGTTAAAGTTTAGAATCCAACTAATATAGGTTTCACCGATTGATAAATTGAGGTTTTTGTTATTTGTAATTCGACATTGTGGTGGTGGAGAATCCGATCCTACTCAATGACAATAATAATGTCTTATTAGTCCCTACATAGTATGAAGTATAAAAATCAATTTCCATAAACATTTTCAATAACTATAGTTGATTTTTAAAAATATATTAGATTTTCTATACTTTATTGTATTGTTTTGCAAAATTAAATAATTATGAGAATATTGTAATTAAAGAAAACAACTTTTTTTTAATTGTAGTTTTTTTATTGGTTGAAACATATCCAACATTAATTATTTGTAGTTGAATATTACATAATAAAAACAAAAAAATGAAAAATAAAATCTAATTGTAATTAGAAATTAGAAATGTATTTTTAATTAAAAACAAAAATGTATTATTAAAAATGTATTAGAATTTCCACCAAATTTTAAAAAGATATCAACTTTGTCCACTTATGTAATTATTAATAAATTTACCCATTAACTCTAGAATATGTAAGAAAGTTTTGGGATATTGCATTAAAATTTATAGATGCGCTGAAAGTGATGTCAATATTGAACTCAAAGTCCAGCTGGCACTGTTTGCTATGAGACATGACTGCATTTATTACTGAAAATCTCACTTACCAATGATATATATTGCATGGGTAGGGTAGGCAATAGATTTAATGTAATAATGATTTGAATGGCTTATAGTTAGGAACTTAGGACTATATTCATATTATTATGCTATATTTTATTGTAGTGAATCAATTTGCATGTGTGTCACTGCATGTCGTGAATAGATCAAAACCATCCACATTGTTGGTCCTTCGTACATAACACAGAAGGAAGAGGGTTCATTAATTGAAGCATTGGCCAATAAGATGTGCAAAATGATAACCAATGGGGTGAGATATAAATGTGAATAAATAATTGACAAAAAATAAAAAATGGTTTGTTAAAGTTCCACTTTGTAAACTAAAAAATATATTACATGTATGACTGAATTAATACAAAGTCACTCATTCACCCATTGCATTATACTAGCCTGGCGGCGAGGATAATAAGTACAAGGCTACACTCGCTATTCCTTACAAGCTTTTGCACCATGGGGCTCTCAATAGCAAGGCCCAAACTAAATGCATTGCAACATGGGTACATTTGCAGTAAGGAATGGCACCAATGACACCAGTGAGCAGGAATTTATCAAGGAATTTGGGACTTATAAATAGACATGCTCAAATCCAATGGGATTGTGGATGCTTATTATTATTATTATATAACTGGCAGAGCCGGTAACACGCTAGTTCTCATACATATGTGACATGGGGTTGATCCTCGACAACTGCCACTATAACCTCCAGGTGAACTACCACCCCACCCTCCCCCCCCAAACACAATGCATGGGTAGGTCGAGGTTTGAACCTATGGCCTGCACAGTGGCACGAACACCTTAGCAACATGTTCGCTGGCCAACAAGATGCACCCCTAAGGTATATATATATATATATAGGTAATTTGTAATAAAATTAATTTAATGGGTTATGGTATTATGTGGAAAAAAATAACATATTTAGTTCAAAAATATGTATTTTTGAATAAAAATGGGTTAAAATGATTTAACTTTTATAAAAATTAATTAAAACTAAAGATTAATAAATAATTTGACATAAATAATATTTATATTAATATTATATATGTTTGCATAGTTATTAATATTATTAGCTTTTGGGGTTATTCTAAAAGTGTTTACACTATGTTTGGGGTTACTTCATATGATGTGGATGGAGTGCATGGTGTGTAGACTCTCCTTGGTTGTATCGTGTTGCTAGTTTGTGGATCTTATTCACTTTATTAATCATTGGTCTTCCAAACCTATCATACATATAAATGGAGGGGAGAGTCTTTTCATTCATCACATTGATGACATACTTGCATTAAAGATGTGAGGGTTAGAGAAAACTTGTCTATTTCACTTGTACTTCACACTCTTGTCTATTGCACTACAATTTTTGTGTTGATGCAAACAAGGCATTAGGATTAGAGTTTTCCCTGTGAAGACAAACAAAGCTAGGGTTTCGAAGAAACACTAGAGCGCTAGAGGAGCAAAAGGATGCCTTGTTCTTGTGGTTCTTATGTGAGAAGAAAACTAGGGTTTTATGGCATTAGAAACCCTAGTACTACTTGGAGTGCTTGGTGTAGAAAACATAAGGGAACACTATCTTGTTTCTCTTGTACATAAATGTGATGCAAGTGTAGGCGCCAAAGAGTACTTGTTGGTATGCAAATGTGCTAGTAATGAATCATTACTAGAACAATGAACTTTGGTTGAAAGCGATTCCTAGCTAGGAGTTGGTGGCTAGGGTTTGCTATTTATGTTGGATGCACTAGATAGAGTTTGAAGAACATGACTTGTACCAACTTGTATTATGTTGTTGATATGCACTGTTTTTTAACTGATGTAAATGAAACATGCTTTTCTATCCAAACTTTGTGCATTCACAAAGTTCATTTTCAACTTATGTTCTTGTGATGATTGAGTAATTTCTAAATTTAATTATGCATGCTTGTTTTACATAACAACGAATATATTTTGTTAGGTAATTCAACATACAAAAATTAAGTGAACAGATTTATAATATTAATAATTATATTGTAATAAATATATTCAAATTTATTATATGTTGAAAATAATATTTTAAACATGAGAAAATTATTTCTTTTAAAATACATATACATATATTTGGCGTTTAATTTAGATATTCTTATCTGTGATTTATATTTCAAATTTAACCTTCACATTAAAAATTCACATAAAAATAAATTAAAAAAGCATCCCACTTAAATAAATTTCAAAATTTTGAAGAAATTCATCAATATTATCCATTTAAGGAAATTCATTAATATTACCTTTAGCCTTGAATACGTAAAACTGAGAAATCATAAAACATGCACTAAGATAGCTCTACCATTTCTCAACAAGATTTCTAATGGCTCGGCTTTCGTATCGGCTTATATGTATTGTACCTCTTATGCTGCCTTTCTCATATATATGATATTTGAAATATAAACCATATAAAATCCATGTGGAAAAATAAGAACTGTGGTAGAGACAAGAATAAAACATCTATTTGGTATTTATGGAAGTTTGGATTCGGGTATTAGTATTACATTTTGCAAATCTTTCATATCGTTGATGGAGAATTTATCACTATTGCAGGAAATTCTGTATATCTATAATTATGTTGCTTTTGGTGGCAAGGAACACCATATAGATATTTCCTCTCTCCAATTATTTATGGAGAATTTATCACCGTTACAAGGAGTCAGTATATTTATAACTATACTGCTTTTGGTAGTAGGGATCACCATATAAATATTTATGGGTAATCTATTTACTAACATTAATGTAATACATTAATATAATAAATATATTAATGTAATAAGTATAAGGAAAAATTTTAAACAATAGGAAAATTTATTAAAATTTAGTTGTCAAAATAATAGTGAGATTGTTATTATCGTTTGTTATTCATAAATGCAAGTTAATTCATCATTGTTATTTAAGGAAAATTATATTACCTAGAATCACTGGTTGGTGGTCTGTAAGGGACAAACTTTCACTGACCAGATACCTCTGGATCTTTAGCGGTTAAGCTATTTCGTTACATCCAAAGAAAATGAGTTTTTAACCAAATATCTAGATCTTGAACACTTAACCTATTTGATTACATCCAAAGAAGATAAACTCTTAACCAAACAAAACGAAAAAAAATCTTACAATCTCATGACTTTTAGTGCAAAGATCACCACACAAATATTTTTGGATAGTCCACTTAATAACATTGGAAACTAATAAATACATGTCAAATGAAGAAAAATCTTACTGCCTCATGGATATCATTCTTTCTTAAAGCCTTTTGGGTCTCACGGTTTCATAAACAATGCAAGAAATTGCCAGTTCAAGAGATCAAATAATCAAATATTTATTAACGGTTGACATTATTTTTTTCCTTCCTTGAAATATTTCTAATGACGTAGTCAATTACCATCACTTGCACCATCCCTGGCTCTGCTATTCACAAAAGCAGATCTCCAGTAGGCCATAATGTTTACAAGAAACGTGTAAATGTCTTACCTAATGGTGGTATCAAATCAGCAGGGTGTGATAGCTATCTTCCACATGATCAGCATGGAAGAACTGATTCACTTTACCGGCTTAATTATTAAGATAGATAGGATATGAATACGAGTCATAATCTTTTACCTTGATCGGAGATTATAACAACCATTTTTCTTCTGTAAATCATCTTCCTTAGCAAAACAATAAACCCTTCCCCGATTTGAGAAGTTTCCTTCTTGTCTGCAATAACCACAAATACGCATCGTAAGAAATTATTATTTCAGCACTGTCTACTTAATGCTAACATGAGCATATTTGAAACTGCTATTTCATTTTCCACTCATCACTTATAAGGAATAACAGATATATGCAGAACATAAAATGAGGGTTAAATCAATTAGGTATGGTGATAAGTCCTCAATTTCAATGATGGTCATGGAATTTAGTCCTAAATTTTTTCGCATTTTATAGGACTAAAGCTTGACAGTGTTTATGAAAGCTTGGCTAAGCTATGTTGAACCAGTGTAGAATTAAGTTGATCAGAATTCATTTGTAAAGCCATGAATTTTGTAAGTATCCATGACTGGGGAGTGAGATCTATTCATAAATGATTAAAAACAGTTGGTAACTTTGCAAGAGAGGGCAAGATTTTCAATGATGCTGTGAGAAAGTGAACTCTCTTCATACATGATTTGGTTGGACATATTTGCCACTCGCGACAGCAATAAATCTATTTTCATCAGGGATGATTCGTAAAGGTACATGGGTTTATTTTTATTCTTTGCTTTGTTTTCCTCACGTGTGGAAAACATTAAAAATAAATAATTTTGTGATAGGATTATAATATTGAGTTTACAAATATGGCCACATACCAGGACGGAAGGCCTTCAACATTGACAATTATGAATCTCATTGTAAGTTTTACTACCATGCTGACATGAATAACATAATGGGTCAATAAAGAACCGGAATTGGAAGATTGTTGGGTTCTTTCTTTGCTTTGTTTTCCTCACGTGTGGAAAACATTGAAAATAAATCATTTTGTGATAGGATTAAAATATTGAGTTTACAAATATGGCCACATACCAGGAAGGAGGGCCTTCAACATTGACAATTATGAATCTCCTTGTAAGTTTTACTGCCATGCTGACATGAATAACATAATGGGTCAATAAAGAACCGGAATTGGAAGATTGTTGGGTTCTTGATTGCTTTGGGAGGTAATGGCCATGGGTTGATTCTAGTAAATTGTATACTAGTCAACATTACAGATTTCCTTGCTGATGGCATTTATTACTAAGCAACACGTACATGGAAACCAAAGTAGGCTCACGCCTTGGAAATCTCTGTACTTGCATGTAAAATTCTCTGCATGCAGGAGACAATGACTATAAAGTATCCTTTTGACAAATATGTTATTTCATTATTAATGGCAATTTAATTAAGGGAAAAAGGGAAAGTTTCCAGGAGAAGAGTTTGACTGATATATATGCAAAATATGGGTTGCCGAATCAAGCAATTTAATATGAGTCGTCTACAGTGCGATTTTTTGGAAGTTTTTCTAGTGGATTTTTCCAGTTTAATTTCTCTAAAATCTGGCAGGAATTCATTGAAATCACAAGCTTGATGGGTAACCCCTGCACAATAAAAGTGCCCTAGGAATTTTTCAGGGTGCTGAATCCATATATACAGTCAAAAAATTAGTTTAAATAACACAAATAAAGATTTCAAATAAAACTTTTCTGCTGGATTCCAGCACTAGAAACTCCAAAAAGTCGCTCTAAAGACAACTTCAATTTAATATTTTGGGTTGACTCAGGAAAATTTACGTTATCCGAACCTAGCCTATGGGAAACTAGGGAACCTTACTACTATAAAAAGGCCCAAAATTCTCCTGTTTACACAATTTTATTTTCCATTTTTCTCTAGATTGTAATCAGTTGAAACTATTGCACAGTATATTTTAGCTTTTGCATTTTGAGGGAGGACTTACTCTCTTTGAGTGCCTCTTTTCAAATATTGAGACTTACATTACAAAATTACAAGGTATCTCGTTTAAGACTCGGACTTCTTTTGCTCATTTCAAACTTGGTTTTACCAAGTCTTCATTGCAGAAGGGAATCACCCTACATAATTGCTGCAGTGGAATTTTTCATAGCGTACTACAACAATCTCTTGTGTGCTATGAAATCGGATTCGTCCCCCAGACCCTACGTGTCCCGAATCCGGCGAATTGGACACGATTCAGGCGGATTTGTGTCCAAAAATCAGGACACGTCATGTCCGATTGGGACACTTCGAATCCGGAACGTGTCCCGATCAAGACATTTCGAATCCAAAACGTGTCCTTATCAGGACAATTCGAATCTAGAAATCAAGAACCTACGTGGTGTTATAAAGGCGTATTTCCCCATTCTATTTGCACATTCACTTGTTTAGTTTGTTGTGGGTTTGCTGTTGGTGTCTGGGAACAAGGAGCAAAGGGTGTGGGAGCATTTTCAAGGAGATTCAAGCAACTAGAGCTTGTAAGATTTGATGATGGTGATACTATAGAGGGGTCATCCTCCACACCAGCAGATGCAGAGATGACTTTGGATATAGAGGAGGAGCATGCAATAGAGGAGAGCAGTGGTGACCATGATGATGAGGACAATGATGCTGGTTTTGATGATGATTATGAGGGTTGATGACTCATGAGTCATGAGCTACCTACTGCCTTGAGGCTTGTGTACTTGTAGTTGTAGTTGTTTTGTATTTGCTATTTCTATTTGCCATTGGCATTGGCATGTAAACAGTAACACATTTTAATTTTGATGACTTAATGAGAAAACTACAATATCTTTATCTTACTTTCTTGCCTTTCTCCTATTGGATCATTGATGAATTGAATATGTATTATAAATTTATAATTTATCATTTATCATTTATGTCACAATTGTATTTGTAATTTTGTATGCATAACGTTACTTTGTAAAACTTACATCTAGATGAAGATCTATGTTTGAATCAATGAATTTGTATCATGAATGAGTATTTGTGTAAGAAATATCTAATTTTTAATATATATATATATATATATATATATAAAATAAAGTAATATATAAAGTATCCTAATGTGTCCTGTTCTGGGGGGTCAACGTGTCCGTATCTGACACTCAAATCCCCGTATTTGTCGAATTCCGAATCCCCGTGTTAGGTGACTTAGCTTACGTGGGAGATATTTAGGATATTCTACTACATATTTTTGTGGTTTTGGGTGGTGTTATGCATGGCGTTTTTAGGCAATGATCTTAATAATTATTGATTTTATGGAAGTTATCACTTCTTGTACTAAAGTCCAACCATTGGATTGTATTTTGCGTGAAGTCCTTGAAGGGCATTGGGTTTCCTGCTTAGACTTGGATGGGCATTAGTTGGGTGTTTGTTGTTGATACATATCTAAAGGTTGAAAAAATAATTGTAACAATCAAGCAAAATAAGCCTTTCACCCATCTTAATAGAAATTGATGCTTAAACATGTCGTAAGTGGTAAGGAGTAAAAAATCACCTAAAGGGGTTTATAATGAGAGCAATTTCCTATATAAGAAGGAAAATACTCCTTTTTTGTTCTCCTGCTTGAATGGAGGAATTATCATATTTTAATGGATTTTTATTTAGAGATTATGGGGATCCTTTACTACCTTATTTTGCTATCCCGATTGGAGGCTTTTGACCCTGCATCTTCAAGAATTTGGTCTACGAGATTGATCACCTCCTCCTTCATGTCAATAAAATGAACGAAATAAACAAAGACTATAATGACAGTAATATAAACAAAGACTACAGTGACAGTGTGTGGACATTGATGTATGGAAACTCATATGACAGTAATATACCTGGTAGTGTCTCCTATGCTTATTGGGTTGTGATGCATGTCCCTTGTATAATGTTACTTGCAGATATAAAGGCAGAGGGTTTTATGAATGACAAATTGTTCATCGTTCAGTTCACAAATGAAGTTGTGAACTGACTTGGATTGGTTCTAAGAGGCCTGATGTAATCTTTGTACTTTAGTTGAACAATAGATGAATATCTAATAGAAGAAGAATCTAGTTAGGTTTTCCCCTTAGTGGGGTTTTGCTCTGGTCTCTAACGTAAATCACGGTGTCTCTATTTGTGCATGCTTTTCTTTTGTTGTTTTTTATTGTTCTATTGCATTATTGTTCTTTCTACATAATTACTAATGATGTTAAAATGTTATGGGGTGAATGTGATATATAAATGATGAAAACAAGTTTAATGCAATTATCTATAGCAAAGAACAATATAGCCCTAAGAAAAATTAATAGTAAAGTTATGAATATACAACACCAAAATTTCAAAATTTCAAGTACATCACAAAAATATATTGAACATTTCAATGCTTTTAAGGACTAACTCTCTCGTCACACTACCCTTGTACTATTTTTGAATCCAACATAAGTTTCATAGAATTTTGTCCGCGAAATCTTCTTAAAAATATGATTGATTTTCTTATTTGAAAGATTAGGCAAAATTTCTAGTTCTGCTACTAATGTTTGTATATAGACTTGGTGCTCATAATTCTATCGTGTTTACAGATTAATAGATAAAGAATAATGACTTGATCACTTTTGCAATAAAACATATGACAGTACAACCATATCTATTATGTTGTACAATTGTGTACAAGTATTAAGTTATAGTTCAAAAACTCTTTATTTACCCTCTTGAAGAAAATAGCTTGAAATCAAGACTTCAAATTGAATTGAAAATTAAATACATTTGGGCCAAACCCGTATAAAACTAATTTCATTATTGAACTAGTAGTTTCTAATAATTTTGTTGAAATTTGATGACCAAAATGTTTTTTTTCCTGCAATCCCAAGTTCCAACCCGGTTTTAATTTCGCCTTATCACTCCCATTCAGTTAAATGCCCTTTCCCATAAACATACATTCAACATACAAAATTATGGAAATGAAATTTTCAGATTAAAACACATGGGACTGTCAACACATGCTGAAAATAAATATGGACATAACCAGACCAGTAACACACATAAAAATATACACAAATTTTTTGTCAATTTAGACCCAGGCAAAACCTCTTCAATCTTCTTTGGGGAAAACCTGTTAGAGAGCTCTTCAAATTTATTTATCTTTCAAGTTCAGGAAAAATACATTTGCAGACAAAACAAAACAGCGAAATACAACTTATATCTTCAGCCCAAAACTCCTTGAAAATTGTGCCCACTTTGCCTCGATTTTCGTGCCCACTTGAAGTTGAAAATATGTACTGTACGAATATGACTGTATGGACTATACTGTACGGAATGTATGGATTTTTGTACCACTGTACGAATTTATTTTATTTTATTTATTTTTTCAAAAACTTCTCTCGAACGGTGAGCAGCTCAGCATTCAATGTTGTTCATACTGTACCTTCTGCTGTCTTCTATGCCTTGATTTCCATGCCCAACTTTGCCTAGAAATCACTCCTTCAACTTGCTGCAACAAATTTCTCCTTCAAAACTTTTCTCTAGCTCTCAACCTCCTTTCTCCAATCTGCTCATGAAGAATGAATGCAGTCTCTCTTTTCTTTTCCCCCTTTTGTTTCCCTAAATGACTTTTGGGCAACCCTAAGATCTAATGGCTCAGGTTCATTTAGAACAAGGGATGAGAATAAATGTGCATTTAATTCTCACTTTCTATTTTTTAACTCACCCATTAAATAAAGTACCCACATTGTACTTTATGACTAAAGTCATTTTTCACTTTATAATTTAGTATTGACTTTACCACTTATAAAGTCACTTTCACTTTATAAAGTCACACTTAGGAAAAGAATTATTTTGGACACTTTTCCCTAGGTAGAGACTAACCCATGGGAAACCACTTGTCCAAGGTACATTAAAAATCAACAAATTTGTCGCGTACACACACACAATTCTTGATGACATCATTCAGGCTAAGTTTGGTATACATCATTTGTGCCTCGAGATTACTTTCAGATTGGTCAACTTGCTCCATAAGTGACGATTTCTAGGTGACTCAACTTCTAGGTAATAACATTATTGATTCCTAGCACATTTCCCTAAAAGGAGATTACTTTTCTTTTGTAGTCTTCTCCCCTAGACGATGACAATGTTGGCTCTATGAGACTTCCTTGTTCGTCTAGTCTGTTGCCATTTCCATGGATCGACTTTCCCCCTTCAGATCTCTTGACCTACCTAGTCACCTCCTACCCTCCAAAGAAGATCTAAACAAGGTGACAAGAGAGAATATGTATAGTCAATACATACAAGTAACCAAGATTGATCCTCCCAATGACCTTATCCTTAAGATGGTTTTTTATTTTGTGCATTTCATGCAACTAGGTGTCCTTATTATCAAATCTAAATATAGTTGAATATAATTGAATGCATAATCTTAGGATTCCTTTAGACTAGTTCATAATTTGTTCTCATCGACTTTAGGTTGAGAGTGGCCAAAACCTTTGAAGGTATAAGAAGATCTATCAAGTTTGTTGCCTATAGGGCACTAAATCAAAAGATCATCTTATCTTTTGGTACTTGGTGTATCATGAGAATAGTGGAAAATTCCATTTCCTCTATAGAGGGTTAGGGGATCTCTTACTACTTTATGTAGGTACCCAAACCAAGTATTACAAAAGTCAAACACATAAAGAAACCAAGGAAACTTGAAAGATTTCTTTGTATTGAGTGAATAGTGAGAAAGCAAAAACATTCTTATATAAATTACAATGGAGTTAAGTCAATCCACTTTATGAAGGTGGAAAAGACCAAAATACACACTAAAGTGAAATATGACATAAAAAACATAAAATAAACCAATCCCAATTGAGTTTATCAATGCCAAGTCTAGTACCTAATTGACCATTATTAAGCTAATATTTAATTTAATACCCTCCCTTAATGGTCAATCTACTAACTACAATAAGCTTATCTAAAAAATTTACATATGTTTTAGAACCCAACGCCTTGGTAAGAATGTTTGTAGTTTGATCCTTTGTAGGACAATACTACAACACAATAGATCCACCTTCTACAAGTTTTCTGATGAAGTGGTAGTGCACATCAACATGTTTGGTATGCTCGTGGAAGACTAGAATTCTTGGAAAGTTTCATCACCCTATGGTTGTCACATAGCGGAAGTGTTGGCTTTGTTTGCCACATTTGCATATCTGAAAACATCCTCCTGAGACAAACTATCTTGTATGCTTCTTTCACTATTCCTTGATATTCTGCTTCTATTGATGAAAGGGCTATTGGATGTTGCTTCTTGCTAGTCCATGTGACTAAACCCATGCCAAGGCTGAAAACATATCTAGAAGTGTATTTTCGATCATCAACAAAACTTGCCCAATTTGAATTTGTATACCCACACAACCTAGGGTCTTTGCTTCTATTATACAGAATGCCAAAATCAAGTGTACCTTTCACATATCTCAACACTTGCTTCACTATTCTCAAATGCTCTACCTTTAATAGTCATATAACTAGAAATGAATCTCATAAAAAAACTCAAATTAGGTATAGTGGCTATAAGATGTATCAAGCTACCCATTAGTTACATGTATATTGACTCATTAACTATCTTGGATTCATTTTTGGCTGAGAATTTCAACCAATTCTCTATAAGTATAGACAAGATTATGCAATTTTTCATTATGAACTTGTCCAACAAACTCTTGGCATATTTTGTTTGTGATACAAAAATGTTACTCTCTATCTTCCAAACTTCTACACTTAGACAATAGTGTAGGAAGCCAAGATTTCATGTCAAAACCTTTTCTCATAGTAGATTGATATGTTATATTTCCTTTTCCTCACTACCTGTAATAAAGGTATCATCTATCTAAATGACTAGAAGGATGATATTATTACCAACTCTTTTGACATCCATGTTGGAATTTGAAGGACTCCAATGGAATCCTTGTTCATAAAAATACTTGTCAATCTTTATGTACCATGTCCTAGGTGCTTGTTTTAGACCATATAGAGCCTTCTTTACTTTGCAAGCTAGATGCTCCTCCTTTGATACTTGAAAACCCTACAGTTGATACATGTAGACTTCTTCCTACAAATATCCATTAAGGAAGGAACATTTCATGTCCATCAGATGGACCTTCTAGCTAAACTGTGTTTCCATGGCTAGAACAAGTTGGATGGTGCTCATCATTGATGTAGGAGCAAACATATCCTCATAGTCAATGCCCTCTCACCAACTTGATGATGATCCATTTGAAGAAGACAAAAGGAGACTTGATGGAGGAGTCTTTGACCAATAAACAAATTGACTTTGACCCAAATAAATAATCCTAAAGCCTACAATGGAGGTTTGACCTATGACAATTGACCCAAGCATGAAACCCATGCTTTAATAATTCAATTCAATTTAATAATAAATTTCTTTTTACTTTCTTTTGACAAATATATTACATTTTGACTCGTACAATTTATGAAGTCCAAACCTAGTTACATTCTTCAACACTCCCTCTTAACTAGGGAGGTATTCATATTTACATATAATTAAAGAGGTACATGGAAGATCTCAAAACACATAATATATGAAGAAGTTTAGGCATTGCAATGCCATGGACTAGATTCTTGACCAGGGAAATCTATCCATTGGTCTCTCAACAATTTAGGCATGTAATGCTACAGACTAGATTCCTGACCAAGGAAATCTATCTGGGTGGGACTAAGATGGAATCAAGCTTTCAGCCTCTCAAGTACCATCAGGCTTGCTAACCATTAACCTAGAGATCCAGATGTGTGTTAGTGCTCAATGACCAATGCCACCTTTCCAGCTTCGGGACCTAGACATCAACACAAAGTGTCAGCTAGATGTCTTCCCAGGCAATGCTTCACTCACAAAGTGTTATGCATTAGAAATTCATAACTAAAATACCCATATACATATATGATTCAAATAATTAAATAAATAAACACGAATTATTAATTAATAAAATTATTCAGTGGATTTAATTAATATTGAAGGGACATCATTTCCAAAAGACATGTCTCTATTTTGGCATGGTCAGTCAACTCCTATATAAGGAGAACCACCATAACCATGTACTCATCATTCATATTACAATTAATAGAAATATTATGTTACATTTTAAGGTATCTGTGATTTGAAAGCTTGAGCGTACAGTTACCAGAATCATATTCGTACCAGTGGTATCAAAGCGGTGATCCTCTCGCTGGGAAAACACCACCATGTCGCCCTACCAGCCTCTCGTTTGTAGTTTTCATACCTCCCCACTGCGTTATCCCTCATGCCCCATCATCATTACACATCCGTCTATTGCGACTAAAACATTTTGGCTTCACTGCTAGCAAACATTCGCTGCATAACCCGTCCCCAATCTTGGCCGTCTTCCTGTCTCTGTCTGCACTGTAGCCAATCTCTATCTGTTCTCCCGTCCATCCGTGACCATTCGTCGATTGTTGCTTTCCGCGGTAACCAATCCCAACCATCTATCCTTCCGCTCTAGGTTGCTCACGACCCCGTGCTCCCTTATTGTCGTCGCTGTCTTTTCCTCAGAATTCGCCCTCCTATCCACTGCCATCCTTTAGCTGCATTGTCAGCGTGACCGCAGGTGACACCTCCCCAAATCAGAAAAATCAACAAGTAACATTGTCGGGTCAATGGGTGTGGTCACCCAGTCAAGAATTGGTCGGTCAATTAGAATAGTACGGGTCCATAACATAGTTATAATAATTATATTATAAAATTAATATAAATTATTTAATTAATTAAATTATTAATATATATATATATATATATAAAAATTGGGTCTACTAGGAAGAAGAAGTCCAAAATGGGAAGCAACAATAACAATGACGAAATGAAAAAAATTCAAGAGGACATCAACAAGTTAAATAAGCGCCTTGATAATGTCGAGAAGTCAGTTAGTAAACAGGACCAAATGGTCGATGATATTTTATATTGAAAAAACATGATGAGGTAGCATTTTGGGAAGACTAAACCATCCTCAGCCACACAAAGTCCCTAGACCCCAGAAGACGAAAATTCTCCAAACCCTGGATTTTTGAGGCACGAGCAACCGCGAATACCACAACTACACTTCGAAGGAAGCCAATATTACACCAAGTCCCCCGAAAGAAACCATCTTAAAATTAAAAACGAATTACCTAAGTATGACGGTAAGGACCATAAGGGTGCCATCGTATGGGTAAATAAGATGGACTCCATTTTTTTAGCAAACCCACCACTTGGCGAGCACGAAAAGGTTATGACTGCATCCAACTACCTAGAAGCAGAAGTGTATGATTGGTTCTTGTGGTGGTCTTCTAAATGTGCAGCTTGCTCATTCAATTGGCAAATTTTTAAAAACGCCCTGCTAAAAGGGAACGATGAGTGAATACACCCACGAATGGGAAGTATTAGCAGTAAGGCAAAGGGGATTTTCAGATGAAGAGCTATTAAAAATGTATTTTTGTGGCCTTAAAGATTACATTCGGGAAGAATTAAAATTGTATAAACCCAAAACCATTGAAGAGGCCAGACACGCAACCATAATTATTGAATGAAAGTATAAACTCCATAAAGCACCATATACTAGTAATGAAAAATCAAATAGCTACCCCAAGGGGAATTCAAGTAAACCATCATTAGAAAACACTGGTAAATATGTTCCACCTCCAATACGCAATGGAGGAAAACAACAGTCTAATGTCGAAAGAAAAAGAGATAGCAAGTGTTGGACATGCAGAGACAAGTATTTCTCAGGACACAAATGCACAATGCAAAAACTTTACAACTACGAAGCAGAACAAGAAGAAGAATCTTTAGAAGACAACTCCGACGAAGAGAACAATGAGGAAAATGAAAACCCTAATCCAGAATCAGAAGAGGATATGCCACGAATTTCTCTGGCAATCATCACAAGGATAGCTCAACCATAGACACTAAAGCTGAAAAGCCATATCAAGAAGCAAAACGTTATCGTTCTAATAGACTCAGGGAGTATGCACAACTTTGTAGATGTCAATGTTGCAAAAAGACTAAACATTTTTGCTTACCCTGTAGCAGATTTGAAGGTTATGGTGGCTGATGGGAAACAAATAGATGGAGTGGGAAAGTGCCATAAAGTCAAAATGCTACTGAACAAATACGAAATGGAGTCCAGTTTTTATGTAGTCCCCCTAGGAGGAGTAGACGTCGTTTTAGGGATACAATGGTTGCAAACACTAGGCACATATTCAACAAATCACCAAAAGAAGTTCATTGAATTCAAAATAGATGGGAGGAAGTATAAATTGTTTGGGTTCCAAGCTCCACCTACTCAAGTCATCTACTCAATAGATGAAAAAACTTATTCGCAAGGGAGCCCCAACATTTGTTGCACAATGTTAGCAGTTGGAGTTATTATCGATAGAAGGGATTCACCAACCAACAAAAATTTCATCCTTGATCCAAAAGTATGAGAAAGTTTTTTAAGATCTGTCAATGGAATTACCCCCGAAAGGAAAATTGAACACATCATTGAGGTCAAACCAGACTCGACACTAGTAAACATTAAACCATATCGTTACCCCCATCATCACAAAAAAGAAATAGAACGATTGATACAAGACCTGTTAAAGGAGTTGATACACTACACCCATAGTATTGGTCAGGAAGAAATATGGATCCTTTTGATTATGTATAGATTACAGAGGGTTAAAAAAATCACTATTAAACATAAGTTTTTGATCTCATTCATTGATGGGATGCTAGATGAGCTACACGGTGCAGAATACTTCTCAAAATTAGATCTAAGATCAGGTTACTACCAAATACGAGTAAGATTAGAAGACGTCGAAAAAGACAGCATTCAGAACTCACTATGAGTTCAAGGTTATGCCATTTGGATTAACAAATGTGCCAGCCACCTTCCAAGCTACCATGAATGAACTTTTCCACCCATACTTGCGGAAGTTTGTGTTAGTCTTTTTTGACGATATCCTTGTTTACAGTAAGACATGGAAGGAACACCTCAAGCATCTGTAGGAAGTACTATCTGTATTAGAGAAGAATCAATTCTACACCAAGTTATCAAAATGTACCTTTGGCCAAAAAGAAGTTGAATAGTTAGGACACGTTATATCCAGGGAGGGAGTCAAAGTGGACCCCAACAAAATTAAAGTAATCAAAGAATGACCCAAACCCAAGAACGTATCCAAGCTAAAGAGGATTTCTAGGTCTAACCGGGTATTACAGAAGATTTATCAAAAACTATGGACATTTGACAACACCCCTAACCAACTTGTTAAATAAGAACGCCTTTCAATGGAATAAGTAAGCAGGCAAATGTTTCAAGAATCTAAAGGAAGTAATGTCAACCACACCGGTACTAGAAACTCCATACTTCTCTAAACTGTTTGTAGTAGAGTGTGATGCGCCAGTATTTGGAATTGGGACCGTATTAATGCAAGATAACCACCCGATAGCATTCGAGCGCAGGAAACTTAGCAAACGGGAGAGTTTGAAATCAACTTACCAAAAGGAGATGCTTTCCCTCATACATGCCTTGACAAAATGGCGACAGTACTTGCTCGGGAGTAAATTCTCAATTCAATCCGACCACAATAGTCTTCAATTCCTACTTCAACAAAAGACATTGTGAACAGAACAACAGAAGTGGATGGAGAAGATGTCAGCTTTCGACCTATAGATATCACACAAGAAAGGGAAGGAAAATGTTGTCGCTGATGCAATCTCACGTAAGGACGAAGACAACACAACATGCACCACCATGGTAGTCTTTCTTGAATGGCTAGATGAAATAAGAGCTGAATATGTGTAATGACCCATTTCGATCTATAAGCAAAAAGGTATTAACATGCATACGATGAATGCATATGATAGCTACATATGCACGCATCACATGCGTTGCACTAGTATACTTATTAGGAAAAATATTTAAATAAATGAAAAGGGACTAAATACCTAAATTATTGAGAAAAGAGATTCGACACTCAAATATACATATTAAATACTTTATACTTACCAAGTTGTTATATAAAATTTACAATTCCAATCCTTCTCATGTAAACATTGATCATTATAGAGTTGAGTTATAAGTTACATTATTGTTAATATATATATATATATATATAGTTAAAGTTTTAAATTAATATAACAAAATTTGATATATATATCTATATATATATATATATTGATTTTATTATTATAAATAAAACTTTATAAAAGTTAAAAATCATTTAAATTTAATCACGTCAATCAAATCAAGCTAAAAACGTACCCTCATCTCCCATTACATATAAAAAGCCTTACCTGTCAAATAAAATTGAATAAAATCTAAATGAGTGCGGTGGAAGAAGGCATGACCACCTGAGAAGAGTACTTAACCCAAGTACACTGAGGCAGAAGGGAGGATTTTTGGGGAGGAAAAGAAGAATCAGAGTGGGAGATTGAATTATAAGTTGGATATCCGAATCGAAATTTCAGAAGTGAGCAATTATTCTTGAGACTTTTGGGCACGGGGGACCAAAATACTCTAATTAAGAAATATTTTGGAGCTAAGTACCAAGGCTATGCTCAACTTGGCTAGGAGGATTTAGTTATTTGGTATCAAAAGTAATTGGAGCTACATCAGCAAGGAATCAACATCAAACTCGGGAACCAAGTATGAAAATGTGAATTAAATTGATGAATTATGAATAGATTGTAATTGTGTAAATTTTGTAGAAATTAATGGCTATTGTAATTGTCAATTCTGTAGAATTTAATGATTCAAATTGTGTTGGTCTTTACAATATGCCAAGATGAGGATTGCGATTCTATGATTAAAAATATCCATCAATATACCAATTTTGAGTGGAAGAATGACATAATATGGCACAAAGGAAGAATTTACCTAACACCAACATCCAAATTTTAGACGAAAATTCTAAAGGAATCACACAATTCTCTTGCATCCAGACATGTTGGTTTTTTCAAAACTTACTACAACATACGACAATCATTCTATTAGAAGGGTATGAGCAAGGAAACCAAAAATATGTTGTGGAATGTGATGTTTGTCAAAGGAATAAAAGTGAAAATATCCCAACCCCCGGGTTACTACACCCATTACACATTCCAAATAAAAAATGGGAGGAGATTTCGATGGACCTCATTGAAGGACTCCCTGCATCTGACGGAAAGGACAAGATATTTGTAGTAGTCAACAAACTCACTAAATATGCCCATTTTATGGCTATAAAAAAACCGACACAACTAAGCAAATTGCGGATATGTTTTGTAAAAACGTATACAAACTACATGGGTTTCCCAAGGTCATAGTAAGTGATAGAGACACAAGGTTTAAAGGTAATTTTTGGAAGGATTTCTGCCAACAAGCAGGAATATCTCTCAACATGAGTTCAACCTATCACCCCCAGATAGATGGTCAAACTAAAGTCGTAAATAAATGCTTGGAAACATATCTTCATTGCTTCATCACCAACAAACAAAATAGATGGACCCAATGGCTACACTTGGCAGAATGGTGGTATAATACCACCTACCACACCTCAACTAAGATGATGCCTTTTCAGGCCTTATATGGTTATGAGCCACCCGGGTGGAAGGACTTTGCACTGCTCAACTCTAAGGTTCCAACAGTAAAAAACCACTTAGAAGAAAGCCAAAGAGTCATTAACTTGTTAAAAGAAAATCTAACTATAGCACGTAATAGAATGAAACAACAAGCCGACCAACATCTCACTGAAAGAGAGTTTGAGGAAGGATATTGGGTCTTTGTTAGACTCCAACCTTATAAGAAATTGTCACTAAAACAACAAGGGAAGAATAAGTTATCACCTAAATATTATGGCCCATATCAAATAATCAAAAAATAAGTAGCGAACTTATGGATTTAAGTTACCAGACAATTGTCGAATCCATAATACCTTCCATGTATCAAGTCTCAAAAAGGTACTAGGGCAAAACAAAATAGCTCAAACAGAGATAATAGAGATCGATGAAGAAATAAGAATCGTCCTAGAACCTGAAGGTATATGTATACTCGCTACCAGGGAGAAGGTATTATGGTCCAAGACGATTAAGGAGCACCTCATCAAATGGAAGAAATTACCAGAGGAAGACTCATCTTGGGAGTCAGAACGTTTTCTTCAACAACACCCAACCTTCCATATGCTTTGAGGACAAAGCATTTTTAAGAGAGAGGCAATGTTATGAATTAAAAATTCATAACTAAAATACCCATATACATATATTATTCAAATAATAAAATAAATAAACACAAATAATTAATTAATAAAATTATTAAGTAGATTTTGTTAATATTGAAGGGACATCATTTCCAAAAGATATGTCTCTATTTTGGCATGGCCAGTCAACTCCTATATAAGGAGAACCGCCATAGCCATGTACTCATCATTCATATTACAATTAACAAAAATATTATGTTACATTTCAATGTATCTGCGATCCGAAAGCTTGAGTGTACAGTTACCAGAATCATATTCGTACCACAAAGCCTTAACACTCCTTGATCCAGCAGATCAAGGGCAACAAATCTCTCCTGATCAAACTAATCGGTAACCAACATGCTATCAAAACCTTCGAGATATTTACCTGTACAAACACAACCCCAATCAATAATATATTTGCACATGTTCATAAACAAATACAAATCTCCAGGATCGTTCTAGATGTTGCTTCTCAACTTAGTAGGACTATCAACTGAATATTTGACAGAAGATTCCTCAATCATACACTTTCCTTTCCTACTTCACGTGCAATAACATATTCTTCAACCGGATCCAACTTTCATTCTTTTAGTAGCACTCCAAAATGCATTCTCAAATTTCCTTCTCTCACTCGTGGCCTTCACTAAAACTTATGGTTGTTAGTCTTGGTCTAGTGCATGACACATCAAGTAGAGAACCATATATGTCACTCCCTCTTAATCAAAGAGGATCTAATCATTCCTATACAAGGAATATTCTCAACCATCCTCTTATCCTAGGGAGATTCCTTTCATTCAAGCTCCCTCTTAACCTAGGGAGATTTAATCCAGGCTCCCTCTTAACTTAGGGATTTCTACTTCTTCTTTACGACATCGGAGAATATTTCATGGCTTCCATCCTTCTTATCAGAGTCATTCATATATCATGCTTATCACATCAAATTTACTTACAATCATCTTCACCATCTTGAAGCAAGTAGTAAGATGGCAAGTGCAACCTACACAACTTAGATAGAAAGTACAACCAAAATTTAGAAGCATGAAGTTAGTCATATCAAAATCTTATAATAACGAAAGCATTAGACTTTACAAACATAATCAGCAAGAGACTATACTTCAATTTCTTGCCTAGGTTTAGTTACAAACCGTAAATCACATCCACAACTCAAAATATTAAACCCACTAGGAATTCAATATTCTTTTAACGATATGACAAGTTCTTTCATATAGCAAACCCTAGAAGCAATTCAAACAAGTAATGTGTCTAACAACTATCTGAATTCATATGTTAGACTCCTCACTAGGATTACATACATATCCCAGATTTCATACATGAGTTTTAGCAATCAAAACTGATCACAACTTAATCAACATCATGACTAGCATCTACTAGGGTTTGATGTGAAACCTAGATTTCCATCTATAAATTCTCAGGAATCACTATATAGATTCATAGATTCCAAATTGTCATATCACACGTACTAGAGAATTTAACTACAACTAGGGTTTGTTGAAGAAAGTGTAACTAGGTTCGATATTTACAAATGTAATTTTGATCTTTGTACTTGTAAAGAAAAAGAATTATTATTTTTGTCATTTATAAAAATGAGTTTCTTTCTCATTGAATAGGTCAAGCACATAGTTAAGTGCTATAGGAAAGTCAAAGAGTCAATGTCATGTAAAGAAGCTCTCCTTGAGCCTATGTTCTATGTATTCGAGTCCATAATAATGTCAAGTAGCCCTCCAAATGACAAGCACAATCCTCTTCATCATGTTGGCCTGCAAATCGAATTAATAACAGTCATGTCGGCTCAAAATTAGGAGACACAACTCTTCACTATCATGTCGGCTTATTATGGAGACATAACGACTATATATACCCAGCTAGGGTCTGCACAAAACAGAGACACAGAAATTCAGAATCTGTGATTTTCGTATGGGGACAAGCCTGAGATCCACATTATAAGAGCACTGTCACATGAAGACTTTTGGATAACACTTAAGAAGTCTGTTTACAAAGATATCTCTACAACTTCATAAAGAAGAAACCTCGGGCTACTCTGTCTTGGTAATCACAGTCCCTATGATCATAGTATCAACCTCCTCTTGTCCTCGGAGACTACTGTCTCGGCCTCCTTACAGTCTCGACCTACTTTGAAGCAACACTACAATGATGACAATCTCAGCATACATATGATGATGATCTTGGTACTAAGAGGACTGCAGTCACATACTCGTAGATGGAGAAACACACTCTTGGCTTACTAACAGTCTCAAACAATGAAGATCTTGATGCAAGGAAGAATCACAATCATTATGTTTGCAATGATAATGATCTCTGTCTCATCATAATTGTGGTCTCTCAGTAACACACTCTCGACATACTTTGTCTCGGTAAATTCAAGATCTCATAGTGACTCATCTCAGCATAGTACCAATTATGATCTCTATATAGATATGGTCTCGACCTTGATGGAAACATAGTCACAAGATTATGATCTCGGTGAAGTTGCAACAATGGTGATGTAGTAGTAATGAATATCTCTATGATGCAGCAATGATGGCCTTAGTGGTGCAGCGATGACGATGATCTTAGCAGTGACAAAGGAGAGAATTGGTGTCTTAGTCTTGGAGTGGCGTAATAGGTCAAGGGTCATGGTCTTGGTATTCGTCAATTGGAATCTCTATAAGAATAATTTTGTGCGGGTTTTCCTCTCAAAGAATGAGAGGTTTTGGCCCTGGAAGAAAGGCAACATCGTGTGTTCTTGTCTCTTTTGTTTTTGATATCTATTTGATGAACTAAGAAAACACACACTAATAATAAGGAAACACTGTACTAATAAGAAAAAGTCAAAAGAGCCTCACAAATAGTTATCATGACAAGAAGAATCTCATTAATCTTCATTAGCCCTAGATTCTTCAACATGGGATTAGAGCTAAGGTGATGAAGTCAAAGAAAGGGAAAAAAAGAGACATTCAAGGCATCAAAGCAAGCTAAAAGATATCAAGATCTACAGTGAAGTATCAAACCCTAGATAGAAGAAGCAGTCTACGACAACAATCTACAGTAGTAAGAACTTTTGTCTTCACAGTTATCATCAAAAGGCCACCAAGACCCTCATCAAGTTGGCCACAAAAGAAAGGTAGCTCGAAGGACCTCAAGAACGAAGATCACATCATCTTGGAAAAAGTCAAAGCCCTAGAATCAGTCCTGATCTACACTACAAAAGAAGGAAAATCATATTGAAGGCAAGAAGGCACTGTCATCTCCAAGGTTATGAAATCAAGCAAGGATAATCTCCTTTCCCTAGAAGAAGACCATCTGAGGAAGCAACAAATCATCCTCGTCAAAAGGGAGCAACCTTCTCTATTGAAAGGCTTTCTCACTTAAAAGAAGATCATCCAAGAAGAAGCCCTCATACATCTTCTTCATCAACATGATCTAGGTGAAGATTTCATCTTCACATGACAAGTAAGTATCTTTTCATTCTATAATCAAGTTTGGTTAAATGATTTCATGATTGCAAGGACATCTATAGGTTGGATGGGTCATCAAGATTCCTTGCATGAAGGAGGATAGTCATAGTCCTCTAAGAAGTTGAAGTCATTAAACATATCAAAAGGTCTCCTCTGAATTTATAGAAAGGGATACTTACGAAAGATCCCCTCACATAGAAATATTGGAGACATCAAAGTAATGTAGATGATAAACTCATTCTCTGAAGATGCAATGAAGAAGGTCACATGAAATCTGATCTACATGAAAGTAAAGGGTATCAAAGGATGTAGGATATCTTCCATCTACAAGACCTAGAAAGGAAGATAACCATAATGCACTAACAGATAATCAAGGTAACAAATATCCATGGGATAAGAAGGTTACCTCATTCGACAACTTATGGTCTCTATGCTAAATAGAGAAAGACAAGTTGATGGCAAAAGTATTGAAGGGTAAAGGACTAAATCATGTGCAGAAAGGAAATGGAATTTTGGTCCTCAAACAAGGCAGAATAGGTATAGCTAAAATTATGGAAGCTCATATCACCGGATAGATGGAGGAAGCTGAAGAAAAGGGCCAAGGAAAGAGGGAGTAACAAATTTTTACTATAATTGGGATAGTATCCCTCACAAAAGGGTCCTATCATAAGCTTCTGTTATAAGATATGTCAATGATAATAAGATGCATCGTGGCCTCATGGAAGAATTAGAAACAAGCGCTCGTGACATCACCTGGGAATCATGAAGGACAAAACCCATGACAGACAAACTTGAGGGATATAGCTCTTGGGAACATCATTGGGCATTGAAGGAAGGGAAAACGTCATCCAGGACAAGGCTCATCATACATCAAGACAAAAAGGAAACATCTGTCAGATAAGGATATACAAGATCCTCAAGATTCTCTGATGGAATCCTCATTGGAGGGTTCACTAATCTAGAGAGGAAGCAAGTGTTTCATCAAGAACTCCAACTTGTGGAATTCATGAATGATGTTATGGTGACATATGAGGAAAAGCAGATCAAGAGGTTGAAGACACTTCAATCAAGGAAGTTGCTCGAAGAAGCCTAGATGACTTAAAGGTAAAATAAGGTATGTATGCTTGTGTTTAATATTATAATGTCATGTCACATGGTTGCAGGTAACATGGATCATTACTTCTATCTTGAGAAGCATGATCAAGAGAAAAAGGATCTCCTCCTCTAAAAGGATGCAAGAAGGCATGAGACACATTAGATGAAATCAACATAATATATCCTCATATGAAGTATGAGGCAGTTGATCACAACTAAGAAACTCTAATTAAAAGCACTTGTGTGGAGAAGGAAGAGATCGTGAGATATGCAACCCTAATGAAGGTAATCAACATCCAAAATACTAAAGAGACTTAACTAGGAAACCTCCCAGAAAGATATGAAGACTCTGATGGAAAAGATGAAGACCCTTGACAATGGATATCTTTGGGAGATGTGTAAACATAAATGCAGGATGTTGATAACTACAAGAAAATGTCATGATGAAGAGCCATCTCGTAAGGTATGACTTGATTTAATATGTTTTGATTTCTTGAAAAATATCTGGATAAGTTCATGCATGGCTACTCAAACAAGAGTTGTAAATATAAGTACAACTAACATTCATGTGGTGGATAGAAGAAGCATGATGAAAAAGTAGCCATATGACGAAGGTTCCAAATATTAAGAAGGTCACTTTCCATGAAGAAAGGAATGATATGATGAACGAAGGAGGAAAGTGATCGATGGTTGTTGCCCTACAAGGAAGAAGCTCAACTGAATTTCATGACATCAAGAAGAGAATCTGATCAAGCAGTTGAGGACCCACGAAGAAAAAGTCGTTGATGTATACAAGAGTCCCTAGCTAAGAGGGAGCTCTAACAAGTTCCTAATTAAAAGGGAGCTTGGGCAAGTTTCTGATTAGAGGAAACTTGGGCATATCTTCTCTAGTTGAGAGGGAGAGATAGACACAACATTCTTGTCTTCACTTTGGAAGAAAGAATGGAGGATTGGGTAATCATCTGGCATCGATGCTCTTTGAGGATGTGTAGGGAATCCAAGACAAGAGTAGGCAAGAGGACCAATATTCTTTGAGGGTTGGGAACCCAAGATAAGAATAGTCCTAGAAGGTCATACTCAATGAACACCCGGGTGGGTATGTACCTTGAGAGAGAATGATGAAGGTATCTATAGTCATTGGTCTCGCCAACAATGTGCTCTGATATGATGAGAGATAGGGCTGTCAGTCAAGGCGTTGCTGTGGAAACAATGTTGTTTACTATGATGCTATACAAATGGGTTAACAATCTAATTCTTCTTATGAGAAATTCTTCAAATTGAGAATGACCAAGTACCATTATAAATACCTCCCCAGTTAAGAGGGAGTGTTGAAGAAAGTGTAACTAGGTTCGATATTTACAAACGTAATTTTGATCTTTGTACTTGTAAAGAAAAAGAATTATATTTTTGTCATTTATAAAAATGAGTTTCTTGCTCATTGAATAGGTCAAGCACATAGTTAAGTGCTATAGGAAAGTCAAAGAGTCAATTTCATGTAAAAAAGCTCTCGTTGAGCCTATGTTCTATGTATTTGAGTCCATAACAATGTCAAGTAGCCCTCCAAATGACAAGCACAATCCTCTTCATCATGTTGGCCTGAAAATCGAATTAATAACAGTCATGTCGGCTCAAAATTAGGAGACAACTCTTCACTATCATGTCGGCTTATTATGGAGACATAATGACTATATATTGTTAAAGAGAGAATCCATACAGGCTGGCGGAGTGTTATGCTTAGTGGAAAAACCTGTGAACCATTTATGAAACCAACGTTTCGGACTAGCTAGGTGAGTCCATCATCAGGGCAATGAGATCTGCGCAAAAGAGAGACACAAAAATTCGGACTCTGTGATTTTCGTATGGGGACAAGCCTGAGATCCGCATTACAAGAGGATTGTCACAGGAAGACTTTTGGATAACACTTAAGAAGTCTGTTTACAAAGATATCTTTGCAACTTCAAAAGAAGAAACCTTAGGCTACTCTGTCTCGGTAATCACAGTCCCAGTGATCATAGTATCAACTTCCTCTCATCCTAGGAGACTACTGTCTCGACCTCCTTATAGTCTCGATCTACTCTGAAGCAGCACTACAATGATGACAATCTCGGCATACATATGATGATGATCTCGGTACTAAGAGGAACACAGTCACATACTCGTAGATGGAGAAACACACTCTCGGCTTACTAATAGTCTCGAACAATGAAGATCTTGATGCAAGGAAGGATCACAATCATTATGTTTGCAATGATAATGATCTTTGTCTCAGCATCACTGTGATCTCACAATAACACTCTCTCGACATACTCTGTCTCGGTATATTCAAGATCTCATAGTGACTCATCTCAGCATAGTACCAATTATGATCTTTGTATAGATATGGTCTCGACCTTGATGGAAACATAGTCACAAGATTATGATCTCGGTGAAGTTGCAGCAATGGTGGTGTAGCAGTAATGAAGATCTCTATGATGCAGCAATGATGGCCTCAGTGGTGCAACAATGACGATGATCTCAACAGTGACAAAGGAGAGGATTGGTTTCTTGGTCTTGGAGTGGCGTAATAGGTCAAGGGTCATGGTCTTAGTATTCGTCAATTGGAATCTCTATAAGAATAATTTTGTGTGGGTTTTCCTCTCAAAGAATGAGAGGTTTTGGCCCTGAAAGAAAGCCAATATCGTGTGCTCCTGTCTCTTTTGTTTTTGATAGCTATTTGATGAACTAAGAAAACACACTCTAATAATAAGGAAAGATTATACTAATAAGAAAACGTCAAAAGAGCCTCACAAATAGTTATCATGACAAGAAGAATCTCATTAATCTTCATTAGCCCTAGATTCTTCAACAAGGTTTAAGCTGCAAAACCCTTGATTAAACAACATCATTTTAGAATATCAAACTCAAACAAGGGCTTAGATTAAACCCTAAGACTTATGACCAACAACAATTATGTCAACACACTTATCTAGGAATTCATGATCATGCATGGGCACATCATATGTTAGGCAATATTAACATATTAGACATATATCGACCTAGACCAAGCTAGAGATTCAACCAACGGACATATACCTAGGGTTTCATTCCTAGGACATTACATAACAAGGGCTTTGCTTATAGACCCAACCAAACCCTAAAGATCTAGGGTTTCATAACAAAGCAAACCCTACATTACCAAAACCACTAAAGGTTCGGGATTTTAGACAACATCATTCAACCCTAACAAGTTAGGTTTTTATGACCATACTAAAAACCCAAACATGACATCATCAACAAAAACTTCAAATAGCATTTCCCAATAACCCTAAGCAGGCTAGGGTTTCATACATTAACATTAGCATACCCTTAAGTTAGGGTTTTTCCAGAGAACCAGTTTAGGGTTCTATAAAATCAATTAAGAATACGAGGGTAGATTTATCGAGTGATGAATCACCCAAAACAAGAATCATTATGATTCAAGACAACTAGACATAACAAAGATAGTAATTTAACACAAATTACAAAAATAAGGTAAAGATAATTTTATAAGATGTATAGTCTAAGACATACCTGGAGATGTTTCTTGATAAACCTTGTAGGAATTTCTAGAAGTGTAAGCCATGATCTTCTATACCTATAAAGCATACTTACAAGCAAAACATGTGATACCAAGAACATGATTTAATTTCTGATCTCCTACATAACGGTGTATTTATGATGCAGTGTGCCTAGTCATCTTTCACATGTCCATTGACTCAACTACTTGACTTAAGATAATTTCCACGTCATTCTGTCACATGTAATAATTTATTTCTCTCTATTTTATTTAATTCTAGCCTTAATTAAATGCCACAATTTCCAATAAACTTAGGAAATGTGGGGTTTGAGGGTCCAAAACACATTATTAACCCCTCAAAGTGTGCCATAGTAGAAAGTTGAGGGTGAGAGGTGTAATTTTGATTACTCATACCTCATACAACTTCTCTAGACTACACTTATTACAATTTAAATACAATTTTTTTTGCAACTTTTGATATACGGAATATGATGAGAAGATAGAAGTAGGGTTAAAAAACTCTGTTGAATGATAATATATGATGGTACAAGTGTCCTCTGGATCATCCTTGGGCATGGAGTCTTTCATATAATCATTAGGTGTCATCCTAGTGGTCAACACACAGGAAACCCTGATTTTGGTTGGGTGGTGCCGCTCCCTTATCTGCATATATTATCCCCTTTCCACTCATTATTATCCTATTCATCATTTCTCCCACTTGGGGCCACATTTCTCCACCAGGTCCACATAGGGCTGGCTCACTCCTTCCCCTTGCCCAAACCTTGGGTCAGGCCTAAATTGATGCCCCAAAGGTTGAAGCAGCTAAAAAGAAAGATAAAAGCATATTTGGCCACATTCAACAGGAAAATGTACCACAAAATGGAAAAGATGGGCGGGACAAACACATTTAGCACGTGGGAAAAAACCAATACATAAGCTCTACCCCATCATCATGGCCATCACCCTGGTTCCTACAGGTTCTATGAGCCTCCATTATATAGGAACCTGTTATGAAACCAGCTCAAGAAAAGATAGAAAAGATAGATCAACGCCTTAGAATTCAGCCTCTTCGAGGGGGCAACCTCCTTTACATTACATAAATGAACAATTCTTGGATGATTCAAATGACAAAACCTCCTTTCTATATATAGGAGTCTAAGGAGTCACAATATAATCCAGCCGACCTAACAACAATAATATAAAGCCACAAAAATAACAATAGAGGGATTCTATGGGGCACAGAAATAACAATATGGGGGTAATAGGGGCACAACAATATAAATAAGGGGTATAACTACAATAGTAATGGGGTAATCACTAGTATTATAGGGACCCAACATGCCCCTCTCCTTCAAAAAAGTGTTGTCCTCAACGCTTGAGTAGTTCTGGATACTTCTGCATAAAATTCTCATCCTCCCATGTGGAATCTTCAGCGGATAAGTTCTTCCACTTGATAAGATACTCTGAAATTGATCGATTTCGTAGCTGTCGAGTTCTTGTTTCTGTGACTGCTTCCGGTTCCAATATAATTTTTCCTTCCTCGTCAAGTTCTGGCAATATTGTTTGAACTGGGAGCTTGTCGCCTATAACCTTCTTTAAACATGAAACATGGAAAACTGGGTGCAATCGAGAAGCTGCAGGAAGCTCCAATTTGTATGCCATAGTACCAATCTTTTGCAACACCTTGTACGGACCATAATACTTTGGTGATAATTTATTATCCTTCTTAGCTTGCTTTAGGGACATTTGCTTATATGGTTGTAGCCGTAGGAATACCCAATCACCTACATCAAAACTTCTTTCACTGCGATGTTGATCTGCCTGTTGTTTCATTCTATTTTGTGCCAACACGAGGTTATCCTTTAAGAGTTGGAGGACTTGTTGTTGATGTTCGATGTGATGTTCCACTGCCTGAACCTTAGAATTTTCTCTTAAATATGATGTGATGGATGGTGGTTGATACCCATAAAGTGCCATAAATGGGGTCATTTTTGTTGCTGTATGGAAGGAAGTGTTATACCACCATTCAGCCAGAGGCAACCATTTGACCCATTGTGTCTGTTTATCAGATACAAAGCAACGAAGATATCCTTCCAAACATTTGTTTACTATCTCAGTTTGCCCATCAGATTGAGGATGATAAGATGAGCTATGAGCTAACTGAGTACCAAGACAAGAAAATAATTCTGTCCAAAAATTTCCAGTGAAAATGGGATCTCTGTCACTTACAATAATCTTTGGGTTTCCATGTAGCTTTTGAATTGTTTCCATAAATGCAGTAGAAACTGTACTGGCTTTAAATGGATGTGATAATGCACAAAAGTGTGCATACTTGGTAAGTCTGTCAACTACCACCATGATGACACTCTTTCCCTCAGACTTGGGTAAACCTGTGATAAAATCCATTGAAACCTCCTCCCAACGTTGGCTTGGAATGGATAAAGGTTGTAATAGACCCGGTGTCTTAATTGTTTCAACTTTATTTTGTTGGCAAACCAAACATTCCGCCACAAACTTTTGAATATCTGATTTAAGGCCATCCCAAAAAAATTCCTTCTTAACCCTGTGGTAAGTTTTTAAAAATCCTGAGTGCCCTCCTAAGGGAGAAGTGTGCAATTCCATAAGAATCTTTTGTTTTAGCTGGGAATTCTTACAGAGGTATAAGCGATCTTTGTACCATAACGAATCATTTTGCCAGCTAAATGTATCAGAAGTACTGGAATCTTGTTGTAGCTTTCGAATAAGTGCCCACACTTCTTCGTCATTCTTCCATTCCTCCCTTGCTTCGTTTATCCAATCTGGTTGGATAATAGAAATGGCGCACAACAATGCTTCCACATCCTCATCCTTTCTTGAGAGTGCATCTGCCACCACATTTTGCTTCCCTTTTTTGTAGATGATTTCAAAGTCATAACCCAACATCTTTGTGACCCACTTTTGTTGCTCTTCAGAGGATAATCTTTGTTCTAAAAAGTATTTAAGGCTATCATGATCCGTTTTTACCTTGAAGTGTCTTCCCATTAGGTAGGGTCGCCATTTCTTAAGTGCATGGAGTATTGCCAACATTTCCTTCTCATAAATAGCTTTGCTTAAAAACTTTCCCTTGATTGGACGACTTTCAAAAGCAATGGGTCTTTCATCTTGCATTAGAACAACACCAATTCCATTTCCTGAAGCATCACATTCCACAATAAAGGTTTTTGTGAAGTCCGGTGTAGCTAAGACCGGTGCTTGGCACATTGCCTCTTTAAGATGTTCAAAGGCCTTTGTTGCTTCCGGAGTCCATGAAAATGCATCTTTCTTCAATAATGTTGTTAGAGGTGCTGCTATTCTCCCATAATTCTTAACAAACTTGCGATAATACCCTGTCAACCCAAGAAATCCTCGCAGATGCTTTATGGATGTGGGGATTTTCCATTCCTTAATGGCTTTAATTTTGCTAGGGTCTACCTTAACTCCTTCATGAGATACAATATGACCCAAATATTCCACCTCCTGGACTCCAAAGAAACATTTGGATCTTTTTGCATATAATTGTTTCTCCTCCAATAGTTGTAGCACCCTGTCAACATGTTCAACATGATCCTTCCAAGACTTGCTGTAGATTAGTATATCATCAAAAAATACTAACACAAATTTTCTAAGGAATGGTTTGAAAATTGAATTCATCAAACCTTGAAATGTTGAAGGTGCATTGGTAAGGCCAAAAGGCATGACCAAAAATTCATAATGACCCTCATGAGTTCTAAATGCTGTTTTCGGAATGTCTTCAATCTTCATTCTGATTTGATGATATCCCGAACGAAGATCCAACTTGGTGAAGTAAATTGATCCATGCAATTCATCCAGTAATTCATCAATGACAGGAATGGGGAACTTATCTTTAATAGTGAGCTTGTTGAGCTCCCTATAATCCGGACACATGCGCCATGATCCATCCTTCTTGTGCACCAATACTACTGGAGCAGAGAAAGAACTTTGACTCGGTTGAATTATACCAGCCTCTAGCATTTCTGCAACCATACGTTCAATTTCACTTTTTTGGACATAGGGATATCTGTACGGCCTGATGTTTGGAGGAACACTTCCTGGAATCAGATGAATAGCATGATCATGATCACGCATAGGTGGGAGACCTTTGGGAGTCTCAAATACCTTGGAATGATTGTCCAGGACTTTTTGGAGATCTGGAGAAATAGATGATTCCAATGTGGAAACATCTAGCGAACATAATTGTGCAATTACACCTCTTTGCTCCTTTTTTAGAAGCTTTGTCATACCATTAGAGCTGATTATCTTTCCTGGTTTCCCTGCAATACCCCTTAATTCAACTTCCTTTCCTTCCGTAGAAAATTTGATGAAAAGTTCTTGAAAATTAAAAGCTATTGTACCCAAGGATTGTAGCCATTGGACTCCTAGTACAACATCAGCACCTCCCATTGGAATGGAAAGCATTGGGCTAGTCAATACATATTCTCCCATGGATAGCTTGATATTATGGCACTTTCCAGAGCAATTTATTGTTCCTCCATTTGCAATCATCACTTGACACTCTGGTGCTGGATATAGGAAGCAATTCAATTCTTTTGCTACCCTACAATGAATAAAATTGTGGGTGCTTCCTGAATCAATCAACACTATTACCTTTTTCTTCTTGATTTGTCCTTCTATCTTGATGGTTTGAGGAGTGGTAATTCCCGCCAATGCATTACAAGATATGGTCGGATTTATTTGTTCTTCATCTAGGCTTTGTTCCTGGAGTATATCCTCTTCTTTTGACCTTTCTTGCTCCTTTTCTTCTTCCTCTTCACAATCTATGTAGAATAATTTCTTCTCAGCACACTTATGACCTTTAGTGTATTTGCTATCACAACTGTAACAAAGCCCTTTTGCTCTTTTTTCTTCCAATTGTTGTGGTGTCAACCTTATAGGTTGTGGAAGACTAGGGGCAACAACACTTCCATCTTTATAGTTGTGAGTGGTATGCTTCCTGGTTGCCATAATTTTGCTTTCCATTTTTCTTGCTAACCTGAATGCCTTCTCTAATGAATCAGGTTCCCAAAGGCGAACATCATGTTGGATATTATCCTTTAAAGACCCTATGAACACATCAATCCTATGCTCCTCTGGAATATCTTTTACCCTTATGTTCAATTTTTGGAACTCCTCAATGTGCTCCATTATTGAACCCTTTTGTTTGAGACTTATCAATTGGCTAAAAAAAGTGTTGCTTTTTGTATCCTCATAATGTGCTATCAATTCTTCCGTAAAAATTGCCCAAGTGATAAATTGTTTACGAGAGCAAAGCCATTGATACCATACAAACTGATTTGGTTCCAAATATACAGTTGCCATACGTACCTTTTGTGTGTTTTGCACATTATTGAGATCGAAGAATTGCTCCATCTGTAATATCCATGTGGCAGGATCCTTGCCATCAAACTTCCTCATATCGATTTTTGGAATATGGTGAGTCTTCGATCCAACATTAGCATCTATGGAATCATGATTAACATTTCTTTTATTCTCATCATGAGTTTCCTTTAGTACCCTTTCATCCTTAGTGCCCATTTCTTGTAGCAACTTATTCATATTTATCTTCAATTCATCCATGTCTGTCTTCAAATCTGCCATGTCTCTATTCAAATCTGTGTTCGAATCATCCATCTTAGCTTCCATGCCCTTTATCTTAGATTCCACGCCATTTATCTTAGCTTCTGTTAGCTTTTGTGAGCGTGACATTTGTTGCACTTGTTCTTGTAATTTTGATATATCATGTAGCATTTCTTCCTCTTCTTCATGAGTCATGCTAGAGCTTTCAGGTTCCTTACTAGGTGTTTGCATTTTCTTTCCTCGGGGCATCAGTTACCGATAATAATGCTTTACTATGCCCTTTGAATTCCTTCAAACCAAGCTTATGCAAAAATTTAAAAAAAACTACACCTTTTTTCACTTTGTAGAAGCCTGATATTGAATCTGATGTATCTCTGTAATTTCGGATCATTCAGTTCTGAAATTTTGACTTATAGTAGCCTTCTGAGTCCTCTTTCCAATGCCACAAGTCTGACCCAAATTGGATTCTCCAAGGAAGAGTTATGCGAAATCTCCCACAGTGACTTGCTTATAGACTAGTTCAGTAGAGCAAACTTGTACGACGTGCCACGAGTCACTGTTTCGACCTTTGGATCTGAAAAATGCATACAAGAAACTACAGTCCGTCCTCTTTCTGTACCTTCTTACGAAATTTCAATCCGATCCTCAGAGAGAAAGTTATGACGATTTTCCCCAGGTCACCTGTTTTGAATGTAATTCAGGAGTCTGCAAAAAGACCAACTTCCTCAGATCATATCTCCAAAAATATCGCGCGAAAAGCTCTGAAATTCGGACCCAAGGTTCAGTGTGATTTCTTCTCAAATGGGTTTTTTTTGCGACTTCTGAAACGTCACAGAAAAAAAGTTATAGCGAAAATGCCACGATGACCTGTTTGGAGCAGCGAAACCCTAGAATCCAAAGCTCTGATACCAAATGTTATGAAACCAGCTCAAGAAAAGATAGAAAAGATAGATCAATGCCTTAGAATTCAGCCTCTTCGAGGGGGAAACCTCCTTTACATTACATAAATGAACAATTCTTGGATGATTCAAATGACAAAACCTCCTTTCTATATATAGGAGTCTAAGGAGTCACAATATAATCCAGCCAACCTAACAATAATAATATAAAGCCACAAAAATAACAATAGAGGGATTCTATGGGGCACAAAAATAACAATATGGGGGTAATAGGGGTACAACAATATAAATAAGGGGTATAACTACAATAGTAATGGGGTAATCACTAGTATTATAGGGACCCAACAGAACCCATGATTGTCCCAACCCCTGGTGGGCAATTAACTGCCCTACCATAAAAGGGGGTATTCACTGCTATATCTTATGCGTCATGCTCTTATCCCTTGAGCCCCAAGCAGTTAATCAAAGAAAATCATAAAAAGACAAAAGGCATATAAAGAAGGGTGGAAAAATCAAGGTCGGGGCACCTCATGTACCACAATTTCTCCCTCCCATACATTATAAACCCAAGTGGGAGCTTCTCTTTTATTAGCTACCCTTGTACCCTAGCATGTGGCCTAGGGCTGCCCCTTCTCATCCCCTACTTCATTCACCTATCTGTCACATGGCACCACCTTTTGAAGGATGTAACTTGAACGTATTATCCCCTTTAGAAGTAGAAACCAACTAATAGGATACTTGGTTAAACCCATCTAGAGTTTACCAGACATTGGCACATCCCGAAGCCCATTATGGAAGGGTAGGCCATTATGAAGTCCCCACCTGTGGTCCATGGTTGGTAAGCTCATACTCAATTTCTCTAATGACTTGTTGTGTTGGAAGGCTAGGGGGCACATTAGATCTTATGCAGGATTGCAGATGGTCTCAATATTGGGTTTGGTCTCCCTATACGGGGTCTTAATCCTCTAGAGGGCTACAGTGGCACATGTAGGGTGTGTGTTGAGAGCCATGGGCGTCCACAATAGTAGAAAATACTCCATGGATCCTCGAGGATGCTCAAGATTCACCCATTGGACAAGGAAGATGCACTTGGCTCACCTTTGCCCAGTTAGCCCCATAGATGTACCATACACTTGGTAGCTGACCTACGACTTGTAGGATGATGTGGCATCACGTACACCATCATCAGAGCCCTTGTAGATGATCTAAGGGAATCTTCGACTCGTTTGGAGACCCATGAGGTTATTATTGTTCTCCCACACCCACTGGAAACACCACAGGTTTATTGTTTATAGAAGGGACCAAACTCTTGTCCATCACTTTTGAGGGTCCTACTCTTCATTATGGCACCCATGGACCTCATCAAGCCTTTTGGAGCAACCTACGACATGTACTATTCATCATATGAGCTCTTAATAGGCTTATTATTTCATTTGTGAGCTAGTTTGGCGGGCTTGTCACCAAAAGTTAGATATTAGCATATTATTTTATTTTTGGGGCTTATGTAGGCCAAGGAGACTAATATGAACCCCTCATTACTGTATAAATACAAGTGAGATGAGTTCATTTGTTTATCATCACTTTGGATTGGATCTCTTCTCTGTCTTGAGAATTTCACATTTTTTCTTGGAGGATGAATTGGAGCTTTATGGATGAATTTTGATGTGTGGATTTAGTTTATATCTTGGAGCTTCTCTATTGCCAAATTTTGGATGGTTGGATATGTTCTATTACATGTAAGTACATGCTTTTACTGTTATTGTTGTTTTACTTTGTCATATACATTGGATTGAGATTTTCGCTATTTTTAGGGCTAATTGTTGCATGCATTTACTGCTTAAATTGTGGAATTTTGTCTCTATATAACATCTCTCAATGTATGGTCCATGTAATTTGAATGAAATCTCCTAGGAATAATTCTATCAACAAATTCATCTTAATAAGCCATCACCTTTTGCACATCAAAGTATAAAAGTTACAGGATTGCTTCTCTTTTCCATAGAAGGATAGCGCGGTAGTCTTGAGGCCTCCTTGACTAAGAACCAAGGTCCTCATTCACATTTATCATAGACTCCATTCTCCCAAGACTAAGGCAATAATCTACCAAGAGGTGGTCACCTAAAATAAACTCTTTTTCACCTTTTCCTAGGTCTAGCCAAGTTGGGTCACCTAGGGCATCATTTTCCCGACAAAATAGCCCTCCAAAAAGTTTGATTTCCTAGCCTCTCTTGTGTTGGTGTATCCTCAAACCCTCCAATTTTGAAAACATTTCGATGGTGGAGTTGTGAGAAAAGCCAAGTCCTAGCTCCGACATCAAACTCTCCTCTAGTATCCCCAAGGCTAGTGCCTCATAGGATCAATTCAACACATTTAAGTGAAAATTCTTTCATTGATCCTTCCCCCTCCTTGTCTGGGTAAAGAATATTGTTGGTTGCTAAACTCCTACCTCCTAACCTAGGTTGGGTCCACTTGGTCCTGTGTGGTCCCATTCCATGAAAAGACAATTCTTCAAGAACCATCCGAGATACCAATTTCAATAAGGATTTCAGGGATTGGAAAGCTCTTTCATAAGTCATATTCCCTAAACCTAAGCCTCAAATCCTCCCATCCATATACTAGAAGACATTGTACCTTGCTTAGAAAGCGAGCAAGCTCTATCCTTCAACCTCTTCTGGAAAGGGATTATTTGGGTCACTCTATATCCACTTGGTGATTTATTCTTAATTTGTGACTCCATATATGACGGGTCTAATCCCATCGGTGAAAGTCCGTAAATAGTAGGGAGCTTCAGCTGAGGTGACAATGGGCTAAGTCTCCATCTATTGCCCTTGGTCTAGCATTTGCCCCTTAAGGTCCCCTGCTAGTTTGAGCGGTAACATTTTGGCATTTTTGTCGGGGACACAAAACTTGAGTTTTGTTCCGCATACGACATATTGACATATCATTATTGGCGACTCCATTAGAAGAACAAAGCCCTAGGTCTTCACTGAACTTTAAGGTCGATGCTTGTAGGGTGAAGCAAGCATTTTTCTAGGCATCTTTAATTTCACCCTGGGGACTCTTACATATTTTTCATGTATACCTCAAATAGGTTGTCTTTCTTTGATAAATTTCCAACTTTGGACATTGCTAGCATCCCTGGGCATCCTAATCATGTCACGAGAAGGATGGTACGTGGGGTGCCCATGTTTGATGGTGATCCACTATCTGCAATTGACCGTGTAGAAATATTTAATGCACATGCTTCAAGAGAGAAGGTTGTTCACCAAGATGTCCTTATGTTATTGTTCATGGGATCTCTCGATGGTCATAACTCATGGTTGCATGATCATGAGCCTAGGCACATCTCATCTATTGAAGAGTTCGTTGATGGCTTTCTTAGACATTTTCAAGTACACCTTGCATTAAGCATCCAAGAGAAGGCCTTCATCGAGCATCATGAAGACATTGAGAATATAGGTAATGAGCAAGAAGACGAGTCCTCCTTGGGTCCACATGATGAAAATGTTGATTTTGAGAACACGTGTTGGGAAGGATGAGTTTATAGTAAGTGAAGTTGAGACTAACCTTACCTTTCTCAAGGATATTGCTTCTAATGATCCTCCTTTTGAGAACCTTGAGGAAGTTGACCCCATTAACCTCTTCAAAGATGACATTAAAGATTACTTCCACATTGAAAGGGAGAAATGGGAAATTTTTTGTCCTCAATTTGATTGTGCTCCCATTTACGACACTGAAAAGAAGGATGAGGATGAGATTGGTCTTGCCTTCCCCTCGGGCACTATTTATGATGACATATCCATTGATACCCTTGGGAAGAAAAATCTTCATTTTCCTTTCCATAAAGAGGGGCAGTTGGAAGTCCTAAATTTTCCTTTCAAGAGAGACCCAATCTTTGATACTAAGGAAATTGATAAGGTTCCCTCTTCTCATGAGTATGATTCTATGTTCAAAACACTTGAGCCTTTATATTATGAATTTGGGAAGGCAAAACCCGTTGAATACAATACTTCTTCCTCCCTTTTTCCTATTGATCATCATCTTGAGTCTTCATCAAGTAATTCCCTCACCCTAGTCGTATGATCTCAAGTAACTATGATCCCTTCCCCCCTCCTGAGTATAGTGTCAAGGAAAAGCCCTTCATTGATTATACTTTTCCTTCTTGGACACGCCCTCAAGATTTTGATCACTCTATAGTCTCCCCTCTCCAGTGTAATCATCATGTACAACCTACTTGTGTTTCTCCATCTCGTCGACCTCCCTCTCCTACTAATCATAACCCGATGAAAGCCATAAGCCATGACGTAAATAATAAAGGCAATGGTGGAAGTGATATGCCAAAGATTGCCATCCATCAAAAGTTTATGAGCTTGGTTATTGACATCTCTAAATTTTTGTTGCAAGAGAAGATCTCATGGACTAGATTACATCCTTTTCTTACCTCTTCTCACATTATCATCCATGTGTGGGCATCATATTTTCCCACCTCCCACCCACATCATCCTCCATGTGTTTGGGTTTGCATTCATTTTGGGATTTTTTGCATGAGTAATCATATAGGCAGGCATATTCATATCGACTTGATGATATGTTGGTTGCACTGGTTTTATGATTACACTTAATAATAACTTCATCATATGCATATTAGGGTAGGATGCATTGCATGATGATTTTGCATTAGAACTAACATCATATGATTTTTCTCATGGTAGATAGATGCATATTTGCATATTTTATTTTTTGTTGATTTTATGGCCTAACATTTAGCATGTGCAATCATGAGACGCCGCGAAAGCATGTTGCCCCGTGTTTTTTTCATCTATTATATGTGCAAGTGACAGGTTTGCAATGACCAAGATATTGCTGGAGCTCTTGTGACCTCCAATTCGAGTAGTTTCGTCCACCTCTTCGAGAGATCACGTCCCAATTGGAGCTAGATGTTACCCACCATTTTGTGGGTGATATCCCTAGGAGAATTTTTTTTCTCCAAGATGGTCCTCAACTAGCAGCCAACAGCCCCTTGTAGCCACCAGCTAGCTCATTGTGCCATTTCTTCGCCATCTGAGCCAGTCATGTGGACCCTCTCCCATCTGCCATGATCATATGTTTGAAGGTGCGCCTCTCGAGCCTAAAGATATGCCTTGTCATTTGGTAATTGAGTATTATAGTTTGCTTATCATGGACACTTCTAGGCATGGATTAATGGGGGATTTAGCGGAAAGAATTGGCTAAGTTTGTGCTCCTATTCCCTAGACCCCTTTTGGATATTAACCTTGGATTCTAGTCACGTGCGATCTCTTTTACTGACCATTTGGCTTTGGGTATGGTATTTCATAGGAAACCTTGATTTTGGATGTGTGGTCCTGCTCCCTTATCCGCATATATTACCCCCTTTCCACTCATTATTACCTATTCATTATTTCTCCCACCTGGGTTCACATTCCTCCACTGAGCCCACATATGGCTAGCTCACCCCTTCCCCTTGCCCACACCTTGGGTCAAGCCTAGAATGATGCTCCGAAGGTTGATGTAGCTAAAAAGAAAGATAAAAGCATATTTGGACACATTCAACAGGAAAATGTACCACAAAATGCAAAATATGGTCGGGACAAACACCTATAGCATGTGGGCAAAAGCCAATACATGAGCTCTACCCCATTATCATGACCATCACCCTGGTTCCTGCAGGTTCTATGAGCCTCCATCATATAAGAACCCATGATTGTCCCAACCCCTTGTGGGCAATGAACAACCCTACCATAAAGGGGGTATTCACTACTATATCTTATGCATCATGCTCTTACCCCTTAAGCCCCGAGCAGTTAATCAAAGAAAATCATAAAAAGCCAAAAGGCATATAAAGAAGGGTGGAAAAATCAAGGGTGGGACATCTCATGTACCACACTTGCTCCTTCCCATATATTATAAACCCGAGTGTGGGATTCCCTTTTATTAGCCACCCTTGTACCACAACATGTGGCCCAGGATTGCCCCTTCTCATCCCCTACTTCATTCACCTATCTGTCACATGCCACCACCTTTTGAAGGATATACCTTGAACATATTATCCCCTTTAGAATTAGAAACTGCCTAATAGGATACTTGGTTAAACCCATTTGGAGTTTAGGAGACATTGGCACATCCCGAAGCCCATTATGGAAGGGCACGCCATTATGAAGTCCCCACCTGTGGTACATGGTTGGTAAACTCATTTACTCTATTTTTCTAATGACTTGTGCTAGAAGGCTAGGGGATGCATTGGATCTTATGTAGGATTGCAGATGGTTTCCATCTTGGCTTTGGTCTCCCTATACAGGGTCCTAATCCTCCAGAGGGCTACATAAGAACTTGTAGGGTGTGTGTTGAGAGCCATGGGCCTCCACAGTAGTAATCATTACTCCATGGATCCCCGAGGAAGTTTAAGATGCACTTGGCTCACCTTTTCCCATCTAGCCCCATAGATGTACCAGACACTTGGGAGTTGACCCAAGACTTGTAGGATGATGTGGCATCACCTACACCATCATCAGAGCCCTTGCATATGATCTACGGACATATTTGACTCATTTGGAAACCCATGAGGTTATTATTGTGCCTCGACACACATTGGAGCACCATAAGTTTATTGTTTGAAGAACAAGGGGCCAATCCCTTGTCCATTACTTTTGAGGGTTCTACTCTTCATTATGGCACCCATGGACCTCATCAAGCCTCTTGGAGGACCCTACAAAATGTATTATTCATCATCTGACCTCTTAAGAGGCTTATTATTTCATTTGTGGTCTAGTTTGGTGGGCTTGTCACCAAAAGTTAGATTATTAGCTCGTTATTTTATTTTTGGGGCTTATGTAGGCCAAGGAGACTAATTTGAACTCCTCATTACTGTATAAATACAAGTGAGATGAGTTCATTTGTTTATCATCACTTTGGATTGGATCTCTTCTCTCTCTTGTGAATTTCACACTTTTTCTGGGAGGATGAATTAGAGTCTTATGGATGAATTTTGATGTGTGGATTTGGTTTATCTTATCTTAGAGCTTCTCGATTGTCTTGAGGCCTCCTTGACTAAGAAACAAGGTCCTCATTCAAATTTATCATAGACTATGTTCTTCCAAGAATAAGGCACTGATCTACCAAGAGGTGGTCACCTAAAATCAACTCTTTTTCACCTTTTCCTAGGTCTATCCAAGTTGGGTCATCTAGGGCATCATTTTCCTGACAAAAAAACCCTCCAAAAAGTTCGATCTCTTAGCCTCTCTTGCGTTGTTGTCTCCTCAAGGTCTCCTCCAATTTTGAAGCCATTTCGATAGTGGAGTTGTGAGAAAAGCCAAGCCCTAGCTCCGAGATTAAATCTTCCCTAGTATCCCCAAGGCTAGTGACTCATAGGATCAATTCAACACCTTTAAGTGAACATTATTTCTTTGATCCTTTCCCCCTCCTTTTTTGGGTTAACAATATCATTGGTTGCTAAAATCTTACCTCCTAACCTAGGTTGGGTTCACTTGGTCCCGTGTGGTTCTCTTCCTTGAAAAGACAATTCTTCAAGAACCGTCCGGGATAACAATTTCAATAAGGATTTTAGGGATTAGGAAACTCTTTCACAAGTCATATTCCCTAAACCTAACCCTCAAATCCTCCCATCCTTCTCCTAGAAGACATTGTACCTTGCTTAGAAAGCAAGCAAGCTCTATCCTTCAACCTCTTCTGGAAAGGGATTATTTGGGTCACTCTATATCCACTTGTTGATTTATTCTTCATTTGTGACTCCATATATACCAAGTCTCCTCCCATCGATGAAAGTCCGTAAATAGTAGGGAGCCTTAGCTGAGGTGACAGTGGGCTAAGTCTCCATTTGTTGCCCTTGGTCTAGCATTTTCCCCTTTAGGGATCCCCCTTTAGGTCTCCTTCTAGTTTGAGTGGTAACACACTTGATGCCTCCGGCGCCGTAGAGACTGTGGCTTTGATGACTGCTAGATCACCATGTAAACCACAAAATAGGGTCTATGTTCCTCAAGTCGGGCGAGAGAGAGTTCTAAAAGTCTTTAAATCACGCTTATGCTTGGAGGTAAGTTAATTAAGATGCAAATTAATGCTAAGAATGCCTAAATGAGATGCATGTGTGAATGTTTATGTTTCCAAAGAAAGTAAAATGTGGGAAAATCTTCAAGTAATGTCATCAATAGCTTTCAATATAAATGAGATGTGAAACAATTAGCTTGTTGTAAAGCCACAAGTTCCAAAATATGTTGCTTGCAATAAAGTAAATTTGTTCCAAGTGAAATAGCACAAGAAAATACTTCAAGAAATGATCATCAATAACCACAATGCCACATGAATATGGATTGATAAAAATATTGAAGCAATATTTCCAAAGAAACTTGTAAAGCAAAGTAAAATAGTTTAAATTTGCCAAAATGAAATACTTGCTTGCTCAAATAAAACTTGCATGTGTTGTAAATGGAATGCATAAGTATTGAATAAAATGGAAATGACAAACTATAAACTAATCTTGAGCATGTGCTAAAGCAAAGAAGGCTATGAGTGTTATATTAATCATGCATGAAATGAAATTAGCAAGTGAGATTAGTGAAGAAGATTAGAGCAACTAACTAAGAAATTAGTCAATCCACACAAAGTTTCTCCTTCTAAATGGAGAGAAGGGATACCATGGGAAAAAATTCCCAAGCTCCCTAAAAAGAAATCAGTTTTTTATTACTTTAGTTACAAGAGATGAGAGTCCCTAAAGGCCTCAACTAAGCTCAAGGAAAATCTTTACAATGAAAACCTTAAGCAATAGACTTTTCCTTGATGAGTTATTTGGTACAAAAGAGGCCAAAGAAAGGCCTTGAAATCTGAAAATTTGGAGGCTCGCTTTACATACAAAAATCAGATTTGAAGAGGAGAAATTTGCATAAGGAAAGAGAGGCTAAGCCTCCTTAGAGCCCACGGCCTAGAGAGAAAAGTGCAGCCCTCAAAGAGAACTCGGCCTTGCCAAAATAGAGCTTCAAATGCTCATGGCCTCCCTTGAAAGCTAGTCTTGAAAAGAGTGCCCAAGGTCCTACAAACAACTTGTTAAATGTTTTGAATAATAAATCCCGCAAGCTGCCACAAGAACAAGTTAGAGAGGGCTGCAAGAGAAACCAAGTGTTAGCTATGAAATTAATCAAGAAAATTGCAAATATGTATGTACAATATTGTTTACAAACACTGAACTAAAGAGTATGACTAAACTCCTTTTTGCTTAGTAATAACTTGGCTCTAAGATAGCAAAATTATAACAATGAAGCACAATATTTTGAGAAATAAATATTAAATGGATTATGCTTGAAACATAAACCCAAAGCCCAAAAAATCCCTACAAAACAATTCAAAAGATGGGGCTTTGGGAATTGACAAATGTGGGTTCTCCTTCAAGTATTTCAAGGGTGGGTTGGTTCCTCCAAGAACTTCCCCTCACACTTGAAGGATGATCCAATAATTTTTTTTTATACAACTTCACATAGACAAATTAGATCCATATGGGTTAAATCACGTACATTGATGAGGAAAATTTAGAGACATAATGAACATCAACTAAAGCATTCTTTATCTGGAGCAAGTACATCAAACTCATGCTAATGTAAGATAACTATATATCAACACAACTTGGAGAGCATAATGGAAATAATTACACAATGAAATAAGTAGAAAAATGAAAGCAAAAGATCAAGATATTACCATACAAGATGAGAATAACACCTCAAATGTAACCCCAAAGTCTTTTATATTAATTGCAAGAAAAAGTGTACAATCCAACAGTCTCCTTAGCCCGTCTCAAGATTACAAAATAAGTGCCCAAAGCTCGTATAAATAAGAGTGTGGGGGTTAAACCCAAAAATGAGAGAACCCCAAGGCAAATGGGTGACAATCCAAACCATGTAAATTGAATCCCACAAGTGGAAAGTCGAATTTCCCCAATGAGGAGTACGCATTCCTTGAAGAGGCACACATTGAAGAGGATTGTGGACATGTGGGAGAGTAAAGTGGCTCCACCTCACTCAAATGAACTCTATCAAAAATCCAACCAAACTCAAGACTTGTGCTTGAAACTCGAGCTAGCTTCCACAAATCATGGGATATGTCACTAGAACTCGTGGTCAACTCCTTGAGAAGTTCGATTTGCTTGAATTGTGGCTTATGTGGAGTTCACATCACTTGGTAACTCAAATTTTAACTTTAGATGAATTTCCACCTCATTTCCACATTATTTTAGCATGTATGGATATTTATTTTTCTCCATTTATTTAATTTTTGGGCTAATTTATTGCCACATTTTCCACTAAACTTAGGAAAAGTGGGTTTTGAGGGTCTAGAAAGTGTGTCTTAATAGAAAGTTTAGGGCGAGAGGTGTAATTTTGAACACAGATACCCCATACAACTTCTCTAGAGATCACTTATTACATTTTATAATCATAATTTATTAAAATTTTGTCCAACGGGAAATTTTAAAAATTAAAAAATTGACCCCTAGAACTAATCAAATTCCGCGACATTTTACGAGTGATCTAGTATGGTAATATACAATGACTCTAGACACTAAGACTCACTCAATACCTTGCCATCAAGCTGCACTTTGGCTTTGCGTTTATGTTTGGAGGAAAAAACTCAATTAATTATTAAGTGCTTGAAAATATATAATAATTAACTAAATAAAAAAAAAAATCTCTCAGGGTAAACTCACATGATGACAATGTCCCAAGTTATCTAGATCTGTTACATGACTCAATTCATCACACTAGCATCACTTTACAACATCCCCGTAAGGCTGGCAGAATCTGAGTACAATGTAGAGGAAGATGAGAAGAAGAAGATAGAGTTAAAAATCTCTGATGATAAATGAACTTTGATGGTACATGAAGCCTTTGACATATCCTCAGGTGATATTCAATGGTCAACAAGGCCCTTCAATCGTTTCTAGGAAAGATCAACTTTCTTGGGAGGTTCATTCCAAACTATGCGGAAATTGCTAAGCTTATGGAATCCCTTTTGAAGAAAGATGTTAAGTTTGTTGGGGGAAATTAGGGTAGAAAGGCTTTCCAAGTAGTTAAGGGTTCAATTGCCAAAGCACTTATTCTTGTTAGCCCTGATTACTCTAAGGAGTTTTTGATTTTCTCTTTCGCATCTGAGGATACTATTGCTAGTGTGTTGCTTCAAAAGAATAATGAAGGGTATGAGAAACCAATAGCTTTCATGAGTAGATCGCTTCAAGGGTCGGAATTGAAGTATAGTACCATGGAAAAACATGCTTATGCCTTAGTCAAGTCTCTTAAGAAATTCAGGACATATGTGCTATATTCTTGAGTTATTGCTTTTATCCCACATTCTGTTGTAAGTAAAAGATATTTTAACTCAAACTGATTGCTTGGGAACAAGGGCTAGGTGGGTCTCTAAAATTCAAGAGTATGATTTATACATTAGAGTATGATTCAGTCAGTCCTAATTTTTTCAGATGTCAAAAGGTTCTCATTTTCTCCTCATTTGCCTATATTTCCAAGGTGAAGGTCAAGTTTTTCTTTTAATACTATTGTAAAGCTCCTCCCTTGGTTTGAGTTGAAGCATTTTGAGAGGCTCATCATTGTAACAAAGTCTCTAATAAAATTTGGTTTTTGCTTGTAGGAGCTTGGGAGATTTCTCCCATGGTATCCTATCTCCCCATTTAGAGGGGGGTTTCTCTTGGTTGGATTGACTTTGCATGGTTTAAATTTTCACACTTTATTCACTTGCATGCATTCGTAAAGTTCTAATGTGCTCAATGCTCACATTAACTTTTGGGATTAACATATTATTCACATTTACTTTTCCATTTGCAAGTGAGTTTATCTAGTTTTCCGTTTCAGTTTTCCAAGTACTTGCCTTGTGCAACTTTAATTTATTTTTCAAGCTAAAATATTTGTATGCAATTTACTTTTGCTCAAGATACAACTTGCAACATTTCGTTATGAACAATTTTCTTTATGTGCATTCAAGTTACAAGCAAGTACTTACTTTACAAACTTTGACCAATTCACTATTTCATTTCCACTTCTTTACTTGGCAAGGTATTTCATAAGTTATTGAGAAATATGCTTCATTATCTTTTGACAATATGCTATTTGATCATTTTGGAGCATCTTTACTTGGAAGCAATATTGCAATTTCATACTTGGTTCATTTGCTTTTAAGCACTTTGTGAAGCATACAACTCCATTTAAATTTCTTGTCAAGTAACATTGAGCTGGTTCCATTCTAATTCTCCTTTTGAAGTTGTTGGTGCAATTTATTTTGGACATTGTCATTTTAGTTATTTGAGGTATTGCTATCAACATTTCTCTTTGAAGCATTAATACTAAAGCATATCACTTAGGCATTTTCGTACTAATTTGCATCTCTAAAATTAGCCTTCAACTTAAGTTTGTTGTATAGACATTACGGACCCTACACCCCTATTGACTCCTCATTGTGAGATCAGATTCCAACTGAAGGTGAGGTCTAGGGACCGAAGTTAAATTGAAACTTGCTTTAGAATGTTATTAATAAAATAAACCAAGAGCACCTCCACATCACAACTTTACTTTACTTGCAATACAATTCTCATGCATAAGCTATCTTGAGTTTATTGAATCTTATTTGCAAGTATCATCCTTCTTTTAGGTAGCATTTTCTTTATTTTGCAAGTATTGTGGATCTTTACTTTACTTGCAATTTCGCTGTCTCATGTACTTGTTACTTTGGTGGTTATTTAGCTCATGATTATTTAATGTCATTATCTTTTGTTACTTGAGCACTCTCTTTACAAGTACTATTTCCTTTATAATTGCAAGTGATGTTTATATGCTTATCTTGGTCTAACATTTGCTTTGCAAGATTATTCATCATTGTATCTTGAATTTCATTTTGAGCAAGCACTTGTCATTTACTTTGAAGCACTGGTCTATACTTTGAATATATCATTGAATATTGCTCATATATTTATATGTTTGTTTACATCTTGAAATCAAATTATCTTTGATAAGTAACTCCTAACTTTACTCTCCTAGAAACTCACATTTCTTTTACTAACCTTCTTTAGGGACCACTCCCCTTAGCTTAACTAGGAGAGAGCTTTAACGAAGAGAGTTGGGGGGTTAGGTGACAACCCCTTCTCTTAGTTTGTCACCAAGATCACACATTGTGGGGTTAAGTATTTTTTCCACACTAACTTAAGTGTGCAAGTGAGGTGGCAATAGGCCGACTTGGCATCTAGAGGGGTTTTTGTCCCAAGATTAAATTTAAAATTTTCTTTTTCTTTTTCTTTTACAATGGGTCCAAAATAGGACTTTGACTCTTTCACTCAAAACCTAAAAGCATGAAGAACATGCTTTTCTACAAAAAAAAGTACTAATACTTTTTTTTCTTTTCTCGTGCTTTTTACATCAAATACATAATGGTACAAATTATGAAGACTGAAACTAGTTACATTCTCCAACACTCCCTCTTAACTAGGGAGGTATTCATAATTGTACATTAGGTACATGGATACTCTCAAACCAAAATATTCTCATAAGAAGAATCGAATTGATAAGCCATCTTTAAGAATCAACATCATAACTAACATTGTCAACATAGTAAGGCCTTTAACTGACAAGCTCTATTTATATTAGAGTTGTTGAAGAATGTAACTAGTGTCAATCTCCATAATTATATTTGTCAAAAAAAAATTATTATTAAAGAAATTGACTTATTAAAGCATGGGTTTCATGCTTGGGCCAATGTTTTCTAGGTCAAAGCCTCCATTGAAGGATCCTAGGTTTTTTTTGAGTCAATAGAGTCATTATCACTTTTATTAGACCCTTATTGGGCATTTGTATCATGTAAAAAAATATTTTTGAGTCAAAAAGGTCATTTGTCACCTCCACACCATGTCGGACCTGTCCCCATGAAATCGGTCTAAATTAGGGCAATTCGACCCAGTAGAAAGGCTATATATAAAGAGGCAACTCGACCTATTTGGAGCATTCACTCATCCAATTTGATCTACAAGAAAAAGAAGCAGAAAAAGAGAGCGAATTAGTTGAAGGAGGGAAGAAGTTGGGAAGACCTAAAACGAGTTATTGGGCTATCTATCGCTCACAAGTTCGAAGTTTTTGGGGTCGAAATTCTAAAAATATTGCAGGTTCGAAAATTTGTAGCTAGAGGGCCGGAATTATGGATTGTAGCTGCAACTAGGAAGTTGACACTTGGAGACTTTAGCATGGAACATCTACAAGGAGGAAGGGTTGAAATGGAAATTGGAGGAGGTCTTTGTCTGGGTCTAAAGGCTCTTGGATTGTCTCACCTTAATTTGATTTACTAGTGGAAGAGTTTGACTGGGTTTTCCCATATCGAGGGGTTTTAGCCCTGGTTGAGTGTTTACATCTAGTGGCATTGATCTTCATGTTTTTTGATTTGATGATTGCTTGATGAAAAGAAGATAAAAGAACATAACAAAGATAATAAGAATACAAGAATAACAATAGTAATTATGAACATAAGAAAATCTTTCTACCTTTTTTATTTTCTAACATGGTGTCAGAGCTAAGGTGAAAAAGGAATAAAAACGCAACTTGAAGATCTATTGAATAAAGGAACAAAGGAAGGTCATTAAAAAAGGGATCATATAAGAAGCAAAGCCTACTATCTATAGATTCTATGTCAACTACAATGAAGGTAGAAAACAAGCTAGAGGAGCCCCCAACTATTAGGGCATGGAAAAAGATGATAGATCTTATCCTCACTAAGCACAAAGTTTTGGATCTTGTTCAAGGAAAAGTCAAGAAACCTACAAATGATGCAGGAAAGGAGAATTTCATAGAAACCAAAATACTGGCCATGAATTTGATAGTAGATGGAGTAAAGGACAACCTAATCCTATACATATCCAAAATAGACTCTGCTCAAGAAATGTATGAATCCCTCTCCAAGTTATTCACCACCAAGAACATTGGTCAAATAACTAGCCACAAGAATGAACTAAGGACAATAAATATGACAAAACATGACATTATGTCATCATATTTTGCAAGGATATCTAGAATAAGAGATGAACTCCAAGCGATTGATGAAGTTGTACCAGAGAAAGAACTCATGATTGCTGCTCTACTAGGTCTACCAAAATCTTGGAGTGCTTTTGCATAAAGAATTAGCAGTTGGAAGGATACACCAACCTTCGAACAAATGTGGAATGCACGCAGTCAAGAAGAAGCCCGCATCTCATTAGTAAATAAAAAGGAAGATGAAGAAAACAACACCTCTCATGCCTATTCTCCTCATCACAAGAAGAAGAGAACATTCAAGAAGTTCAAAGGACCAAAGAAGAAGGTTGATCTATTAAAGATTGAGTGCTACAATTGTCACAAAATGGGACATTACAAAAGTCAATGTCCTGAGAATCCAAGGAATAAAAAGAGAGATAGAGAACAAGCAAATATTATTGATGAAGATCCACCAAAGAAAAACAAGATTGAAGAATCAAGAGTCAAAGACATATACTATTAAGTCATCTCTTACATCCTTCTTAACCTACTATTTTAAGTTTTGTAATATGATTTGATTTCTCCCTCAGAAAGATTGGTTCAAGAGGGAGCCTCCACCATTTTACCAAAAGATAAGTATCTTGTTCTTTTTTTCCTCTTTTACGTTTGGTTTCCTCCTCACATCGATATTTGTTTGTATTGTATGTTAATAATCCTTTCTTTATATTTTCCTTGGTTAGGAAAGCTTGCAAAATACACAGGTTACAGAGGAGACTTCAAAAGAAAAACTTGAATCATGAAAGGAGTTATATTGCAAAGGAAGCCCTTCAAGAATTGATGTCCTACAAGATTTATTAAAGAACAACTCAAGGTATGTCTTAGAATACAAGTTTTGTTACAAGGTTATCTTTATGCAAAAGGTATGATCATACTTCTTTTGAAATTTGCTTTACTGACATCTTTATGTCTAGGGTTTTGAATCATAAAGTTTTTTTTAGGGTGATTAATCATTAGATTGGATCTACCCTCGTTATACTATCTATTACAAGCCATTTTGTCACATCAGCCCAAAAGGCCTAAAAACCAGATCAATCAACATCCATGAACACTTTGTCAGTATCCCTTTACAAAGCCCTAAGCATCAATTCTCCAAAAAGTTTGAGTTTCTGGGTTTATCTGCTCAAAAACCATCTACCCTCTCCTCTTGTCCACCAGCGTTGGGTGCAAGTTGCATAGCATTAGCGCTGACCAACGCAGGTTGCTCCATTCTGCAAGTGCGTTGATTCTAGAAATTCGGGAAAAATAAAAAATAATTTCGAAGCCTCTTCTTCCAAAAGCTTCTAAGGTGGTTTTAACTATTTACCATGGATAGAGATCTTGAATTCCTATCTAATCCTATCTTGGAGACCTTATCTCTTATCCCTTGAGCTTATCCTCCCTCATAAGTGGATCTCAAGCCTAGATTGGTAAATCCTAAACTACCATGTTTACCCTATAAATTTACTGCCTCCCATGGAGTTTGGGTTGGATTTTGGAGATTTCTAGTGCCCTCATGTTGTTGCTTTGAGCTTAAGGAAATCATCATTCATTTGCATTAGGGTTGAGTGTGAATGTGTGCTTTGTGACAAGGAAGGACAAGTCAAGTGGGAGACACATCTACAAAGTCAACTTCTATTTATGGTTGCAACTTTCTATTTATCTATTAATACAAAAGGCATCCTATTTTCCTATACTTGTGTTAGGATTATGCTCTTGTATTTCAATGCCATGTTGACTCATTGAATGAAGATATTGGATTATGCTATGTGGATGTTGTAGTTTCTTTGCTTGTTTTAGTCATTGTTGTAGGTTCCATTTATAGCGCATGGAGCTAGGATTGGAGCTTACAAACAAAGAAGAGAGAAGGACTTGCTACAAATTCTAGGTAGGTTCATTTTCCATATTCCAATCTCTTTAAGGAAAGCATTGATTCTTTTTGTCCTTTGTTTTTCTAGATCATACCACTAGATCTAGGGAATTCATTTTTGTCCGCATAAGTGAAATTCCATATTACAAACTGGCGGCTGGAACCGAACTTCTGACCTCTTTTACAATATGAATCCACTCATATATTAGATCATATTCATGAGTGGTGACGTCGGCATCGTTTGGTAAAAACCTTCGTTCCCGATCAGTTATTAGCTGAATGGTTTATTAAGTCTCTGTTGCCATCTATAACTGAAGACATTGCTAAAGGCGTAGTTGTCACTGAAGAGCAAGTCATTGCTCGTGCCCAATACCTTGATCTCATTTATACTCAATCTGGCACACTCTACGACAAAATACCCAATGCTCCGAGACCGCAACACACTGTTCCACCACCTCTCGCTAAAGAATCACATGCCTCAAATGGCATGATTGGTTTTGCTAGACAACAGGCATTGAGTAAACCATCTGGTTCATCTCCTATTGTAATGACTCAAAATCTGTCCTTTGCTACTCCTGTGACTACTTCCAAGATTAATGTTGTCCAATCCATGAAAGGCAAATCTCAACAACCAGGAAGTAAGAAGAAAGGAAAAGGAAAGAAGAAGAAAGATAATTCTTCGCAGAACAAACAAAATAACTAGTCTCTTGAAGACAAACGAAAACCTCGTTATCGTTGCTTAATTTGTAATGAGGAACATTTTACTCAAGAATTTCCACGTCGGGCGAAAGTTAATCAATTCCTTAAGTCTTCATCTGCTACACCTGTTGTGTTAACAGATCCCTTTGCTAACCAGTGTTAAGAAATCTAGGGCATCATGTATTAGGTGATTTCTCTTCAATTAGTAAGTGCTTGTGAGTGCTTTCTTCATCTGCTACACCTATTGTGTTAACAGATCCCTTTGCTAACCAGTGTTAAGAAATCTAGGGCATCATGTATTAGGTGATTTCTCTTCAATTAGTAAGTGCTTGTGAGTGCTTTTTACAACTTTAGATTAGGATCTTCTTTACTTAAGTTATTAATGTTCTTCGTCATTAAACAATTACCAATGCATGAACATAAATAGACAAGAGACACAGAATGTAGGCTAAGGGCCAGGGCCAAAACCTCTCACTCTTTGAGAGGAAAACCCGCACAAATTCTTCGTATAGAGATTCCAATTGATGAATACCAAGACCAAGGCCCTTGACTTATTAGCCACTCCAAGACCAAGACACTAGTTCTCTTGACTCCCTTTTGCTCTTCTCTTCTTCTTGGCTCCTCTTTCGCTTTGACCTTCTTAGCACCGAAACATCATCATCACTTAGAATTTGTCACTGACATGACATCGAGATCTCCTTACTGTAGTTGCACCGAAACATAGATATAGTGGCAACATTAGACAAGTTGTGGTCACTGAGATCTATCTGAACACACTGATATGGTCATCAAAATTGTGATGGCAACGAGCTCTTATGGCACCGAGACTGTAAGAGATTTGAACTGAATCATAGCACAAAACTTGTACTCTACTATAGCACTGCACCGAACTGTGGTCTCCATTAAAAAACCGAACTGTAGCTTATATGTACCCTTATTCGAACTGTGTTTCTCTGCTTTAGCACCAAGACTCTTTCTCAAACATCCAAACTCTTGTTTTTGTGATTAACCCTAAAATATCCTCGTTGCTTCGTCATCACTGATCCGAGTTCCTTCTGTACTTAGAAATCTGAACTTGCCTCCTTTCTTATCACTGTAACTATGATCCGAATTTCAAAGAGATCAAACTTTTTGACTATCTCAAATGCGAAGATCCTACACGCATATATATAGTTGTTGTCCCATATAAATAAGCTGACCTATGAATCCGAAGAGGTGTGTCTCCATTATGTGAGTCGACATGAGAGTTCTTACTTCATCTTGAAGCCGACTTGTAGAGGAGTAACATGTGCTTGTCTTGGAGGACTATTAGACAATCCTATAGACTTAAATACATTTGTAACATGCCCAAGAAGGGTTCTTTATACATGACATTAACTCTATTTGACTTTTATCAAAAATCTTAAAGGCTCTCAGTGGGAGTCATCTAAAAATAAAATCTCTTGCTCATGAAACCCATGAAGCAAGCATACAATCATTTTATTTTTCCTTCTTTACATCAATTACATAAAAATCACAATTACATGTCATTTTGAAGACCGAACCTAGTTACACTTTTCAACAACCAGTAGACGAACATGGTTGCACGGGATCCAATTTCCTCTTCCTCGGTTATGATGCTATCTTCCACTAAATAGAGAAATGAAGTTATGGTGGCTACAAGAAATAAAGACTACAATAATCTAAATCCCTCAATTGGTAAGGCTATTGATCAACCTGCCAGTTCTACCTCATCTACTTCAGATCCTTCTCCAAATGTGGTTTCGACTGAATTAACTATTAAACCTCCCAAGGGCGTTATTCACAAATCAACATTCAATCCTCGTGCAAGAGCTGCACAGAACTATAATATAGTAGAGGACTTGGCTCAAGCTCCTTCTGCTATGTCCACTCTTGAGGTTTTGCAAAATTGTCTCGCCTAGAAGAAGGCTTTACTTACCATAATTGGGGGCATCGATCCTTCATATTCGAGTCTTGTGGTCTTTAGTCACGAGAAACATACACCCAAACTTCCACCACAACTGGCATTTATCATCTAGGTTGGTGTTCGAAATAATACTATCCATCAACCAATTGTGGACGAAGGTGCTTCGACCTATATCATGTCACTTTCCTATTGGAAGGTTGTTGGTGTTATCACTCCTCCGAATCTCCAAGGCTGAGGAAGAGTCCAACTGAGGTAACCACAAACCAATCTTGGTAGCTAGCCCTACCAGGCCAGAGAGGTCTCTCTCTAAAGAATCACAGCCAAGAGGGTTGGATGGATTAGGGTTTTAGGCTAGTTATCAAGTGCAAAGGTTGTTTTGATTTGATTTGATGGGGTTATTGCTGGATGAGGATATTAGGTCAAAGAGGTTAGGTCAGGGCAAATCAGATATGATTGCAGACATTCAAAGGGGCAAGGTAGGTAGGAGGCTTAGCACTTAAAAGGTGGTTTGGTGAGATGGTTTAAGACTGATGAGGAGTTAGGAAGAGCATAGGAGATGTATTCTTCCTAAACTGAAGAAAAATGGACAAATTATGATAACTTTCCCAAAACAGAGCATGAACAAGCATGTATTCTGCCTATCAACTTGAAAATTACCATATAATAGACATGAAATGGTTTATGAGCTTACAAAACATTCATACAAATGATAACAAAGAAGAAACAATGCTAAACATCCATACCACATGTATCCCAAAGAAATAGCTGCAACTCATCTATTAAAACTGGCCAAAATATGATACAATAGTGTCTCTGATCACTAGTACAACATCCAATTGAGTCCAACCTCTAAAAAGAGTGAAGAAAGGGAAGATATAGACATCAAAACAAAATCCTCCCAACCTCAGGGGTCGAATCCATGAGAGGAGCAGTTCCACCAAAATCTGAACTGATAGCTAGAGTGTAGGGTGGTCAAAGTGACTCATCCCTAATTACATTGAAACTGATTCATTTGACTTGATGAAGACTATTAACCTAATGTATTTACCCCTAGGTAATAGTAAAAGACCATAATTACATTTATCATATCAATTACATCAGTAAAAAGTTGATTCCCAAGGATGAAAATCAAAACTGGAGAAAAACAGTGAAAAATCAGGGAAATTGTCCTATGTGCAGCGCCTTTGGTTTGTGCGCAGCACCATCTTCCAGTTGAGTTTTGAAGGGGTTCCTGATGTCCAAATTGAGCTCAGGATAGCTCATTGGAAAGCTTATCCTGTCTACTTTCCAGAAATGCACTTGGTTCCACTAAATGATAAGATTTGACACTCAAAAAAGTCAATCTCCCAAGACTGCTTCAATGTGCAATGCCTAGCTGAAAAAGAGGGTAGAAAGGTGATATTTGAAGTGTTTTTGGCCCTTTCTCCCTGTCAAATTGTCCAATTTTGGTGTGCCAATAGTCAAAATTGTATTTTCATTGCCTTCTGAATCTAATGGTGGTCTTGTTTTTTCATTTGGAGGCCTTTAGAAGATGCACAGCACACAGTCCAACTGTGCCAAAACTGTCCAAGTTGCACAAAAAAACCCAAAAATTCCAAAAAGTGCCTAGAATCTTCTCAAAATTGGTGTATGAGTTGTTGATGAAGTATGTTAAGCATGGAAAGAGGCCTCAGCAAGGATATCCAATTTTCCTTTCTCCTCTTGCACATTTAGGGTTTCAGGCTTTGACTTCAATTCCTTGAGTTTTGACCTTGCTATTTGGCTTCTTCGGCAATAATACTTTGCAATCCTCCTCTTTATGTCATTGTCTCTTTTAGCCTTGTCTAGGAGCTTTTCAAGATGGTTGTTAACTCTCTCAAGTCAATGCTCCCTATTTTCATTGATCATTATGGCAAATTGCTCATTTAAGGTTGGCTCCTTGGTTAGTTCAGCTTCTTTCTGTCTCTCTAGTTCTAATGCTCTATTTAGGTCTTCGATTCTTGGCCTTTTTCTTGACACTTGTGCTTCCAGTTCATCGGGATCACCATATTTTCCATATGCTTCATCAAGTAAGGCCTTAGCCTTGGTCTCCTCTTTTGGCTTTGAGAAGGTCCACCTCCATGATGTGTTTTTGTATTTTTGTCTAGAAACCCTAGGGATTAGGAAATGGGAGTGGGAATGGGGTAAGAAAAATTTAGGGAATGGGGGAAGGGATTAGGGAACTTAGGGAGGTGATAGGGGATTGAAATATTTAAGGGATTTGGGAATTGGTATTTTATTACAGGTATGCAGTATGGCTGCCTAGGAATTTGCTGCCTAGGACTTAGGGTTTAAGGGAGAATAAATTTGGGATAGGGATTTAGCAATACAAGGGTAGGGATAGGGTTTACTGTGATGTGGGAAGGATAGTAGGGTCTTAGGAACAATTTTGGAGGTGTGGGAATGAAACTAGGGTTTACAAGTTTTGAGAACTCCAAGTTTCACACAAGAAACTTAAAACCATGAATTGATGACTTGTGAAATGTAAGGAGGGTATAGTAAGGCCTTACTTGCTAGGAGGTTAAGAAACCTTGTGCTGAAGGTTTGGAGCACTTGCATGAAATTTTAAAGCTCACAGATGGAGTTTGATAGTTGTGTAGTGCCTTCGATGCATGCGCAGCGCCTAACTGCTCTATGCACAACGCCTTTGATGCGTGTGTAGTGCCGACTTCAAATCGACTTTTGAGTGCCTTCTTGAAGTCCAAATTGAGCCCATGATAGCTCGTTGGAAATATCTCTCTCTTGGCTACACAATGGACCTATCAAGCACTGAAAATGATCAATTATAGCCCCTCAAAAATCAATTCTCCCAAGACTGGTCAAAAAGTGTAGAATGAGGGTGCAAAAATGAAGTGTGCTCTTGCAAGAAACTTTTGGAGGTCTTCCTCAACTCCAAATTGAGCTCATGATAGCTCATTAGAAATCTATTTCTGTCTAGTTATCATTTGACTCATCAAGCAAGTCATTTGGACACTCCAGCTAGGAGAAAAATTGATTTTCCCAAGGTCACTCTAGAAGTGCAACAACTCTCTTGTAGCAACTGTATTTTTGACATTTCTCCAAAACCATAACACCTGTGTAAAAACTAAAGGATGTTTTTCATCCTTGGACTATTATGGACAAAAACCTCTCTCACTTTTGTAAAATTCATCTCTGTTTGGTTGGAAACATACTTTGAAGCAAAACTAACCCTATGTGTGGCAAATGATTTGTCCCTTGGAATGACTTCTTGAAAAATGATGGAGACATGATGTTTATGAGTTGGAATGACCTCATACTTGCTGAAATGACCTCCCTTAGGCCTCCTCTGCTCAGATGTCTCTGATTCCATAGCCAACCCTAGCTCAGTGGGAGAGGAAATTAGGGTTTAGTGCTTGTGGAAAATGATGATTTGGACACCCTTGGGAAAAGACAACTCCCTTTGGCATTCACTTAACTTTTTGAAACATTACCCTTTCACTTGACTATTTCCTTTGACAAATTGATCTTTTGATGGTCTTTGAGAACTCTTTGAATTTGACTTTGCTTTAATGAAGTTGGCATATAGAGATTGAGTTGGCAGCTTAGGAATAGTACTTATAACATATAATGAACATAAAATTACATGATATATGACTTTCTCTTTACAAATCATCTTCACATGGTGAAGAGATGTTATTTGATCACCCTTTACTTGCTGGTCTTATGCAATGGAATGGAGTTTTATTGGAACCTTGGAAACCCTAATGACCTAATGAAACCTTGAAAAACCCTAAAAGACCTAATGAGACCTTGAAGGACTGAATTTCAAGATGACATGACTGATGTGATGGCATGATGTCATTAACTTTATGGACATGGATACCCAGCAAGGTTGAAATGAGCTAGCAAGGGGTAAATTTCTAAAAGGAGTAAAGGAAACCCTAATTCAACCTTCAGTGACCAAATTTTTACATGATGACCTAGTGGAATGACAAAAATTTCAGAATGGGACCCTAATATGATATGAAAAGAGGATTTTTGATCACTGATGGCAGTATGCAAATACTGACACTAACAGTTGGTTCTCCTCAACTCAACCAGTCACCCACTACTCTTAAAGCCTTTGATGGAAGAGGCTTCAAGCCTTACATAATTTTTAATAGGTTGCAAATAGAATTAGATGGCAAAACAGTTTCAGTAGAAGTAGAATTTCTAGAGGAAATATTGGATTATAACCTTTTACTGGGCCGCACATGGACTTATGCCATGGCCGTTGTAATTTTGACCTATTTTAGGATGATCGCTTTCCCTCACCAAGGGGTCATTGTGGCCATCGATCAGCGCACCTTTTTTTCCAATAATTATTAGACTACTAGAAGCATCCCTCTTGTGGGCGAATCCCCACAGCCTTATCAACATGTTGTAGTAGGATTGCTTAAGGATTCCTCTTTGATGGGAACTTTTTCCCTTCCTCCTCCTAACAACCCGAATTCAATTGCCTTTATCAATATGATCTCTTCTTGTACTATTCCATCCGATCCTTGGATAGTGCCAAATACTTCTAATGTTGATGCATTTGGTGACTGCATGTCGCTCAATCCTGTTGAGCTCGAATATGAAGCTATCTATTCAACTTGTTCGACACATTCTGATTTCCCCTCCTCGATAGATTGGGTTGATCATTCCCGAGATTATGGTTCATCTTCTGATCCTTTCTCTAGTACATTCTCTACTAATGAAAGCATCATGGAAATCATGATGTTAGATGATGTGTTGTGGGACGATAATCATCATCGTTCCTCCTTACCTGAAACCTTTGAGGATAATCTTGGAGACATTTATTCACCCAATTACATTGAGATATCTATAGATTCCCTATCTATTCACGACGTCGATTTTGAGAAAAAAATATTGAATATTGAAGAGACTATTTCTTTTGATATTTCAATTAAACCCAGAATTGTTGAAAATGTACACATTGGTGCATCTTGTTCTCCTGATGAGGTCAAGATCTATAAAGCCCTTTTCCAAGAATTCTGATACATTTTCACCTCGAGATATGAAGAGGTGCTAGGTATTGATCCATATATTGTTGTACATGAGATCAAAATGTATCTGTATGCTAAGCCAATTCGACAGCGCTTGCGTCTGGTTCATCCTAAGAAAGCTGTTGCAATTAAAGTAGAGGTTGAAAAACTTTTGCGTGCCGGTTTCATTTACCCATTTCCTCTTATTGATTGGGTCTTGAACGTTGTTCTTGTAATGAAGAAACAAGGCATCATTCATGTTTGTGTCGATTATCGGGATATGAATCGTGCTTATCCTAAGGACAATTACCCAACCCTGTTTATTGGCCAAATTGTTGATGATTGTGCTGGAACCAAAATTTTTTTGTTTATGGATTGCTTTTCGATCTACAACCAAATCAACATACTCCCATCAAACCAACATAAAACTGCATTTATTTGTCCATGGGGCGTGTTGGCCTATTGAAAACTCCCTTTCGGTTTGAAAAATGTTGGTGCAACTTTCCAGAGCGCCGTGATTTATGCCTTCCACGGCATCAAGTGTTGATTTTGGATAGCATCAAATGTGCTCTAGCCACGAAAATTGGTGGAGAGGCTAAGGCACATGAAATCTCCAATACCCAGAAAGGGTTTGGGCAGATTCTAAACAGTTTGGGAGATATTAAAATAATTAATATTTTTAATGGAGTCCCTAAGTCTAAATTTAGGGAAAATAAAATATTAATGTGTATTAATATAAAACTGTGTTAGAATGGTCCAAAAGTCATAGATCAAGCCAAATCTAATCTTAGTCATTGATTAGGGAATTAATCTCGGCCATTGATTTTTCAACGAGAAAAGTATAAGAGGAGGCTTGAGGGTCACATGGAGAATACACTGAGGGAGACCAGTCAGTTCAATTTCTAAAGCGGGGTTAGCTGAGTCAGCAAATACGGAGCAGAGAGGCGAGATCAACCACTGGAGATCACCACTGAGGCAGGAGAGGCAGACGTAGGGATTTTAGGCAGACACAGAGGCAATAGAAGATTGCGCAGTCACTTGTTGGGCCTGCGTGAGTGATGCAGAGAGGCCAAGTGTTGATGCAGTCAAGCAGGGGCTGACGCAGAGGGTTTGAGAGCCACGCAGAGGTCAGCCAGGCTGACGCTGGGATGGGAGAAGTGCTGGAGAATTATTTCTTTGTGGGTAAGCCAATTTGGCACCTTGTTGTATAGAAAAATTGTTGAATAATAAAATCCTCCCTTGCTGCACCAGTTTTCCCACATTGGGTTTTTCCAGAGACTATTGTCCAAAATATCTGTGTCAATGTGTTAATGTTTGTGCATATGTTTGTTTTTGTATTACGATGTGATATTTGCAACAATATTTATTTTAATGTTTATTGAAATAATTTCATAAATAACTTATTGTGGAATAAGTAGGAAAAATAAATCAGTTGCTGCAGTGATAAATTTTTTACATGGTATTAGAGCAAGTAATTAGAGACAGAAAGAGAAAAACAGTTATGGGTTGAGACCACGATGCAAAGGCATCTACGTCAGGGGACTCACACAGATTCTCAGAAGATTGCACAAGAGAAAGAGATTTCGATTTCTCTATGTTGGCTTCCAGGCTGGAAGAAGAAGTGACGTGTATGATTAGTGCTGCATAATCAAAAGTATGGTATATAGACAGTGGAGCTTCGTGGCATATGACAGGAATCAGAGAGTGTTTCTCAGAATATCGAGAAGAGAAGATGAACTTTCAGATCACCATGGGGAATAAGGCAAAGTGTACTCTAGTAGGGAAGGGTACCATAGTTTTTCAAACAAAATCGGGAGAACGATTCCATGCTACAAATGTATTGCATGTACCAGGATTGGGGATGGACTTACTTTCTGTGTCGCAACTACAAGGCAAGGGCTATGACGTCTACTTCATTAAGGAGAAGGTATACATCAAACACCCGAGCTGGAAAAAGAAAGTGCAGATCGGGATCAAAAGTAATCGGTTGTATAGATTGCAACTAGAATCATCAATAGCACTAATAGGCAGTGATGGAGACAAGGACTTGAATGAACTATCGCACAGAAGAATGGGTCACTTGCACCATGGAGCTCTGAGAATTCTCAGGAGCATTGTAACAGGAGTTCCGGATTCGAGTACGGAACGAGATGATGTATGCAGGGGATGTGTTCTAGGAAAGTATGCCAAGGCAGGATTTCCTAGGAGCAAACACAGGGCCAAGAGTGTACTAGGATTGATACACTTTGATATTTGCGGACCTATGTCTGTCAAACCTCTCAGTGGTGCCGGGTATTTCCTTACCTTCATTGGTGACCACTCAAGGAAACTTAGATTTATTTTCTGAAAACCAAGGATGAGGTTTTCTGTCGATTCAAGGAGTTCAAGGCTTTAGTGGAGAATTTGACTGGGAAGGAAATAAAAGTTTTGTGCTCAGATAATGGTGGAGAATATGTCGATAAGAGCTTCATTGATTTTTGTGCTAAGGAAGGCATCAGAAGAGAGTAGACAGCTCCATATAATCCGGAGCAGAATGGGGTAGCAAAAAGAAAGAACATGACTATTGTAGATGCAACTAGGGCCATGATGTATGATCAGGATATGCTAAAATTCCTATGGGCAGAAGCATGCAACACAACAGTCTGTTCAGAACAGGACTCCTCATCGGGCAGTGGGCAAGATTACTCCAAAAAAAGTCTTCACAAGGAAGACATCTGAAATTAGTCATTTCAGGATATTTGGGAGTCTAGCATATTGCTACATACCCGAAGAAAAGAGGAAGAAGCTGGACCAGACTGTGGAAAAGGGATATCTGGTAGGATATAGCGAGAATGCTAAGGCATACAGAATCTATCTTCCAGGGAGCAGGAAGGTAGTAGTACGACGACATGTGAAGTTCCTGGAGGACAGGGCTTTCAGAAGATCTTGCGAGATGCCTTCCGAGGATCAGTCAAAAGAGGAGTCATTGATTAAGCCTCTTCAACTAACAGAAGTAAAGAATTCTTCCTCAGGACAGGAATATTCTCAGGATGAGGAGGAGCGAACAAAAGCACTTGCTGGCAGAGGAAGAACTAGCAGGGAACTTCGTCAGATTCAGCGAGATGCAGAGGACTTCATTGGTGCACCAAGAAAGAATAAGAGGGAGTGAAAACAGCCAGATAGATATCAGGCATTAGTAGCTTAGGATGGAGAGCCTGCCAATTTCAAGGAGGTAGCTCAACATTAGGTTTGGATAGGTACGATGGTAGAGGAATACAACTCCATAATGGTAAATGATGTCTGGGAGGTGGTGCCAAGACCTCAAGACAGATCAGTGGTAGGTTCAAGATGGATCTACAAAATCAAATACGCTGCAGACGACAGTGTTGAGAAATACAAGGCCAGGTTTGTGGCTAAACGGTATGCTCAAAAGGAAGGGATTGACTATGAGGAAACCTTCGCCCCAGTAGCCAGGTATATATCTATTAGGACCATGATATCTCCTGCAGCCTAAGTTGCAGGAAATGTGGCCCCAGGAGTCGTTTCCTCCCGGGAAATGAAACGAAACCCGGAAACGCGTACCGTACGATACTGCCATGTTTCCCGAAACGGAAACGTGGCAGTACGGCCGGAAACGCGTTTCCAGGCCGTACGAGCCACGTTTCCCCAAATTTATGTGTTGTTTTTAATTTTTTTTTTTTTAATTTTTTTTAGGTTTCCGGGATGTTCTAGAAACCTATTCTAAAGTTATAAAAGAGCAATTTGTCTCATTCTCTCATCACACTATTCAGCAAGTCGTTTCTCTTGGAGACTGGCAGTTGTTTCAGCTAGGGTGTTTTGAGCAGTGAGCAAAGTAGATTTCAGCAGCAAGAGAAAGAGATTTCAGCAGGAGATTTCAGTAGCAGCAGATTTGGCTCAGCTACAACCATATTTCTCTTCTCTTTTCTGGCATTTTGGGGGTAGTCTCAGCCATAGATAATTAATTTGGGTAAGCCACATTCATTTTTTTAGTTTTTTCTTACTATTTCTTCAATTTTTCTAGGGTTTAGGCAGCCAAAAATATGAAAAACGTTTTTTATTGATAGATTTGTTTTTTAAATTTATTTTTGCAGCAGATTTGGCTCAATTACAGCCATATTTCTCCTCTTTTCTGGCATTTTAGGGTAGATTCAGCCACAGAAAATTAATTTGGGTAAGCCACATTCATTTCTTAGTTTTTTTTCTTACTATTTCTTTAATTTTTCTAGGGTTTATACAGCCAAAAATATGAAAAACGTTTTTATTATTTACAGATTTGTTTTTTTAATTTATTTTTGCAGCAATGGCTTCCAGCCAAAGTGCAGCTGCAAGTTCAATCCCTAGGGCCAACCCAAGGGCTAAATATTATCCTCTTTGGAGGCATGTGACGAAGCTTCAAAGATGTGGAGGTGGTGGCTCATGGGAATGGCGATGCAATCTTTCAATAATACGTACAAGGGCTCCTACCCAAGAGTGAAGGCGCATCTATTGCATGGAGGAGGACAGGGGATTTCAGGTTGCACAAAAACATCAGATCCGTTGGAAAGGAGGGCATATCAAAGAGAGCAAGATGAGGCGGATGGTACTAAGAGAAGGCATGATGAGCTTACTCAAGCTCCATCTAACATTGAGCCAAGGATTGTAGTTGAAGCAAGAAAGAGGAGAGTTGGTCACACTCAACAACATGAACAACCAGCACCCAAAAATACCAGAGGCCCAGGGGCATTCCCTTCAGTTCAGAATAGCAGAATTGCTAGATTGGTGAATGTGCAAGCAAGAGAAGAAACTGATTCCAGAGTGGCTAGGTGCATTTATGCATGTGGTATCCCATTCAATGTTGTTCGCTCTCCTTACTGGCAAGATATGATAAGGGCAGTTAACAAAGCTCCTCAAGGGTACAAGGGGCCCAACTATGAGAAAGTCAGAACCCAGCTTCTCAAAAATGAGAAGGACCTTGTGGAGGACATTTTAGCTCCAATTCGTTCTTCCTGGAGTAGCTCTGGGGTTACCATAGTCTCAGATGGTTGGACATATATGAGGCGCAGACCATTGATAAATATCATTGCCACTTCCCCCAAAGGAGCAATGTTTATCAAGGCAGAAGACTGCTCAGGAGAGGTGAAAGATGCACAATACATTGCTGATGTTATTATAAAAGCTATTGAACAAATAGGGCCTAACAAGGTGGTGCAAGTTATCACGGACAATGCACTGGTTTGCAAAGCTGCAGGTTTAATTATTGAGGGGAGGTATGACCACATCTTTTGGACACCATGCATTGTCCATAATCTCAATCTGATCTTAGAGGAGATCGACAACAAAGTTTCCTGGATAAAGGAACTCACAGGGGAAGCAAGGGAGATTATCAAATTCATCACCAACCACCACCAGTCTCAGGCCATATTTCGAGAGTACTCCAAATTGGAGTTGTTAAAAGTTGCTGAGACAAGATATGCCTCAAACTTCGTGATGTTGCGCCGCCTTGTTGAGGTTAAGCATGCATTAGTTTCTATGGTGGTGAGTCAACTTTGGATTGAGTGGAGACAAGCAGATTCAGAGCGAGGATCTATGGTGCGTAGATTGTGCCTTGATGAGGATTGGTGGAGCAAGGTAGATTTCTTGCTAAAGTTCACAACCCCTGCATTTGAGCTTCTCCGGAGTGCTGACACTGACCAACCTTTCTTGGGAGAGGTATATGATGGCATGGATTCCATGGTTGAGAAAACTATGGAAATCATTTCGCAGGAGTCTCCACAACTTTTGTTTGTTGATGATCATTTTGCTGGTTTGATCAAGAAAATCATTGTTGATAGGTGGAACAATTTCAATACACCATTGCACACTTTAGCACATGCTTTGAACCCCAAATTTTATGATGAGGAGCTTATTGCTAAAAGCAATGGGAAGAGGAAGGCACCCCATAAGGATAGAGAGGTGGCTACTGGGGTGAAAAAAGCCCTTATGAGAATGTTTCCTTCTCATCTACATAGGGAGGTAAAGGAGGAATTTGCCAGTTTTGCTGCAGGAATAGATGATTATGCAGATATATCAGCTTTGGAGGAGAGAAGCACCATGAATCCAGTTAGGTGGTGGATTTGTCATGGAGCAAATGGTGTACATTTGCAAAACCTTGCCATTCGTATTCTTTCACAAGTGGCAAGCTCTTCATCAGCAGAAAGGAATTGGAGCACTTATGGTTTTATTCATTCTGTGAAGCGCAATAGGTTGGGCTCACAAAAAGCAGAGGATCTTGTTTATGTGCACTCCAACCTTCGCCTTGCATCTCGTAGGGGTCCAGAATACAACAGTGGTCCTTCTAAAGAATGGGATGTGGATGCAGAAAATCCTGATTTGGATCTCTCTCTTGCTGCCCTGAATATTGAGGCCGAATCTGATAGTGGAATTGGTGCATCATCTTCTTCAGCACTACCATCCACTGTTGAGCATTGTGCTGCTTCTGTTTTTGATGAGGATTGTTATGATGAGGATTAGTCTTTTGTGACTTGTCTCTATAGTTCTTGCAGCCTTATAGTCTTTATTGTACTTGCAGCCTCATATACTAATATAAATAAAGGCTGATTTTGGATTTTCCTATATTTTTATTTTCATTATGTGATCATTCATGACTCATGAGTAAATGTGATGTAAATTTAATCTTAATGTTTAAATGTAATAAATTATAATCATATAATGTAAATGTATCATTCATGCTTTATGATTGCACATATATATAATAATAATTTTTAAATATTTTTAATATATATATATTATTATTATTATTATATATATTCGCGTTTCCCCGTTTCCAAAATTTGGGGAGGTCGCGTTTCGTTTCGCTTCCCGTTTCGGAAACTCGTTTCCGTTTCCCCGTTTCATGCAACTTAGCCTGCAGTGCAGATGGGATGGGAGATCCATAAGATGGATGCCAAAATGGCATTTCTGAATGGGGTAATAGAAGAGAAGGTATACATTGAACAACCAGATGGCTTTGAAACTCATGACAAGAAGTCTCATGTATGCAGATTGCAGAAAGCCTTGTATGGGCTGAAACAGGGATCGAGAACATGGTATGGTCAAACAGATGGCTACTTGCAGAAGATGGGGTTTGTCAAGAGTGACGCAAATCTGAATCTCTACTATCTGGTTGTAGAGAACAAGCCGCTAATCCTAGTATTGTATGTGGATGATCTCTTTCTGACAGGATCATCCAAACTCATTGGGGACTGCAAGAAGAATCTAGCCACATAATTCAATATGAAGGATCTGGGACGAATGCACTACTTCCTAGGGTTGGAAGTTTGGCAGTAGAAGGGAGAAATATTCCTTGGGCAAGGGAGGTATGCTATAGAAATCTTGAAAAGATTCAGCATGGAGGACTGTAGACCTATGGCTATGCCAATGATCACCAACTGGAAGAAGATTGATGCATCAAAGGACAAGGATGTCGATCCCAGCCTATACAGGCAGCTCATAGGGTCCCTGATGTATTTGGTCAATACCAGGCTAGACATTTGCTATTCTGTCAACATCCTCAGTCAGTTCATGGTGGAATCGAAGAGGGCGCACTGGGCAACAACCAAACATGTTCTCAGGTATTTACAGGGAACAGTCGATTATGGACTCTTGTACACCAGGAGTAAGGATATCAGATTGAGTGGATTTATTGATGCAGATTGGGTAGGAAGTTCAGTGGATCAGAAAAGTACCTCTGGGTACTGTTTCAACATTGGATTATGAATGATCTCCTGGTCTAGTAGGAAACAAAAGTTCGTGGCTTTGAGCTCATCTGAGGTAGAATATATGGCGGAAAGCACAACTTTGTGTGAGGCCATATGGCTTAGAAAACTGCTTGTGAACCTATTCAAAAGGAATATGGAGGCGACTAGGATCATGTGTGGTAATTAGAGCTGCATCAAACTCTCTGAGAATCCAGTGTTTCATGATAGGTTGAAGCATATTGATATCCGGTGTCACTTTGTCAGGGACTGTGTCCAACGAGGAGCTGTACAGTTGAGCTACACTCCTACAGGAGAACAGGTGGCGGACATCCTCACCAAGGTCCTTGGAAGGACAAAATTTGACTACTTCAGGGAAAAGATGGGGTTGGTAAAGAACCCGTTTCAGTAGCAAAAATGGGAGTGATAACTGGAAGGATGCAGAGGGAGTTGTAGTGCAGATGCAATGTTGGGAGAAAGGCCCAACAGCAACACGGATGCAAGGGGAGTTGTCGTACAGATGCAGCAGTGTCAGTAGCAGAGCCATCGGCAGCAGTACAGGATGTAGCAGTCCAGAGGATGTTGGGTAGGGAGGCTTAGCATTAGCACAGGGACTGATGCTGGATGATCAGGGTGATATTCAGTGAGTATTGCTAGAGCACAATCCTCACTAAGAGGGATTGTTGATTTGGGGTAGCATCGGACGTGCTCTAGCCACGAAAATTGGTGGAGAGACTAAGACACATGATATCTCCAATACCCATAAAGGGTTTGGGCAGATTCTAAACAGTTTGGGAGATATTAAAATAATTAATATAATTAATGGAGTCCCTAAGTCTAAACTTAGGGAAAATAAAATATTAATGTGTATTAATATAAAATTGTGTTAGAATGGTCCAAAAGTCATGGATCAAGCCAGATCTAATCTTAGTCGTTGATTAGGGACTTAATCTCGACCATCGATTTATCAATGAGAAAAGTATAAGAAGAGGCTTGAGGGTCACTTGGAGAATACACTGAGGGAGACCAATTAGTTCAATTTCTGGAGCGGGGTTAGCTGAGAAATTGAACTAGTGGTCTGGTGAGCAGTTAGGAGGCAGCAAGTATGGAGTGGAGAGGCGGGATCAGCGCTGAGGCGGGAGAGGCAAACGCATGGCTTTTTAGGCAGATGCAGAGGCAGCAGAACACTGCGCAGTCACTTGCTAGGCCTCTGTGAGTGATGCAGAGGGTTTGAGAGCCACACAGAGGTCAGCCGGGTTGATGATGAGATTTTGGGAGAAGTGCTGGAGAATTATTTCTCTCTGTGGGTAAGCCAGTTTGGCACCTTGTTGTATAGAAAAATCGCTGAATAATAAAATCCTCCCTTACTGCACTGATTTTCCCACATTGGGTTTTTCCGGGGACTGTTGTCCAAAATATCTGTGTCAAGTGTTAATGCTTGTGCATATGTTTGTTTCTGTATTACGGTGTGATATCCACAACAATATTTATTTTAATGTTTATTGAAGTAATTTCATAAATAACTTATTGTGGAATAAGTAGGAAAAATAAATCAGTTGCTGCAGTGATAGAATTTTCACATCAAGCACATTGTACAACCTTATTTGGATAACCTATCTTCCCACTCTAAACATCGTGAGGATCATCCGATGCATCTCAAAGCTATTTTCTTAAGTTGTCAGCATTATAATATTAGGCTAACTCCGCACAAATGTGTGTTTTGTGTTCAATCTGGTCGACTTCTTGGCTTCGTTGTGTCAAAGAAAGGAATTCGTATTGATCCACTTAAAGTGCAGGCAATCCTTCATTTGTCTGTCCCTCCCTCACTTGTTCAGTTACAATGCCTTCAAGGGAGGACTGAATTTCTACAGAGATTTGTTCCTAATTATGTTGAGTTGACCAAAGGATTTACTCGATTGTTGAAGAAAGGGGTTCCCTTTTGTTGACACTGCTGCCTACACCTACCTACAAGTTAGTGAGAAAAGTCTTCAACCCCACAAGGTGTGGTTGGTGGCAGGAACTTTGAGAAGGGGCTGTCACACTAATCCCGACTCTCTCCATTTGAGCTATCTCCTAGATTAGCTAAGGGGGGTGGTCCCTAATGAAAAGCTAAGTTAAAAGATGTTTCTAGGGGGTTGTTATAATGAAAATGGATCACTTTTAAGGATTTATGAGCAAATATGATGTGAGGAACTTGAAATAACAATGTCAATCATTAACATGAGAAAAACCATAGAACCAATGCCTTATCAGGAATTTTCTCAACAATTTAAATATATATTTTCTCAAAGTAAAATGCAATGCTCTCAAAAGAAAAAGCCAAGTAACGCTGAAATGTAAACAAAAGATTGTTAGCACAAGATATGTAAAGATACAAAATGCTTTTGAGATAATAAACTTTATGAATCAAAACATGTGAAACATAACTTGCCAAAACCCAAAAATTAGTAGTTAACTTGGAAATGTAAAAGAAAGGAAGTGTTAAACCAAGGCATCAATATGCAATTAGACTTGAAGCATGAAAAGAAAGCACTTGTTTGAAAGGATTACAATAATTGCTTTTGGAATAGACTTTGCATATGAAAACTCAAACCACCAAGAGACAAGTAAAGTAAATGTAATGTAAAGTGCTCTTGGTTAATTTTATCAATTATCTCTACAACAAGATTACAATTTAATTCGTCAATCCTTAGACCTCACCCTTGCCCAAAGATATGGATTTCACAGTGAGATCAATAGAGGAGTACAAGATCCCTAAGATGTCTACTTCACCCAACTTATGTTGGAGGTAAAAAAAATTTAATAAGGCTTGGGGACTTTCTATACTAAAATGCCTAGATGAAGTGAAAATTGTGTTAATTCTCGAAATTAAACTAATGCTACATGCAAATGCTTCAAAGAGAAATAGTTTGCAAAACTTGAGAGGCTAGAATGTAAATAAGCTCATATGTGTTTGCACCATTGAATGTAAAATAAACAAGTAAAATGGAATAGATTGCTTTAAGCTACAACTGTTTCAAATAAATGATAGTGCTCCAGTAGTTTCCATGACATATAACATAAATTGACAAAGTAGTGAAGCATATACTTGAAGAAATTTGAAACAATTAAAACTTGCCAAAATATGAAGTGTTTAGACATAAGATGAGATTTTCTCAAGTTTATAATATGGAAGCTTATGCATGTGGGAATTTAAATACAAGATTAGTAAAAATTTGTATGTGGAGTGAAATGTGTTGATTTTAAGCATGCCAATATGAAATTAAAGGCTAGAAATCTAAGAAAAACTAGAAGCAAGATTAGTCCAACCACAAAAATCCCTCCTCTAAGTGCGGAAGGGGGATGCCATAGGAAAAATTCCAAGCTCCTTAAAACAATTTGTTTTATGTTTTATTAGCGCTTAAAGCGGGTAAAAATGCCTCTAAGAGGGCTGCCCACAATGTGAGAGAGATCTTTAAAAGATAGAAATTTAACAAAGTTAGACTCTCTCCCAAAAAATATAACAACAACAAACTTGAAGATGGAAAAAAATCTCCAAAAGAGATTCACAAGGCTCAAAAGGCCCACAACCTAAATGAGCTTGAAACTCTCTCCCAAGTGCTTATGGCCTCGCTAGAAATCAGTCTTTGGATAGCGTGAGGGGGTCTTGCATATACACGAGTGAGTAGTTTCCCAAAGCCTCTCCTCAGGCTCTTTGCTGCCCAATGCTCAAGCCTATGGATTGCAAACACAAAACTAATTGTCAGTGTGAAATTAGGAAAAATAAACCAAAACTAAACTGCAATTTAATATATAAAATACTAAATCAAGTAATGGGAGTGAACCCCCATACTTGCTTAGCATCGGAAATGACTCTTGAATAAGAGATATAACTTTGAAAGAACTAGAATCAAAGAAATATTTTAAATTTAAAGGGATGATCAAGTAGCTATAGAGTAAGAAAACTTCATTTTTCTCTTCGTTGGATGGAAGACTTGGAGCGAAAAAATGGTTGAGTCTTGGATCGTTGTGACTCTAGGAGTAAGTTGATCTAATTGAGATTTCTCCTATTTCCAGATGGATTCTTGCACATAATACAAAAAATATTTCCTACACACTTGAAACAAGTATTAGTTTGCAAAGGATTCGAACAATATAATGAATAAGGTAGACCAAGCATTCCTCCTAAAATGAATTGGCAAGCTTATCCCTAGAATAATACTCTAAATCAATGATATGTGCAAGATAGTTTGCACATGTCAATCCAAGCAAGATGGCAAGTATAAACTAATATTAATTCAATATGCAAAAGAAATTAAACACAATAGCAATAGCATGAAGGACATCACCTCATAACGCCAAGAGAACAACAGTGAGATAGCCTCAAAGTCTTGATTATATTAATTAAGTATGCAAATACAAAATGACAGAGTTTCCTCAAGCCCAATAGCTCATAACCTCATTATATAGAGAGTTGGGAGAAAATCCCAATGAAAGATAAGTCATGTTCGATGTGGAGAAGATAAAGACACCAGAGAAAAATCGAATTCCATATGTGCACCTCAAGGGAAATCTAATTCCATATATGGCATAGTAAACTAAAGCAATTAGATAACTCTAGTCAAACAAAATCAAACTCGAACCAAGTGCCACCACTTCAGATGATGATCCCAAAGATGCTCTGTGCAGATCCCCAGGAACTACGTGATTTCCTCAAGTGAAATTTGTAATCCTCCATGTGAAGTGTTAAGTGTAGAAGAAACTCGAGCTAACGGTGAGAGAAGGCCCCATGAAATCCTCAGTCTAAATATTCTGTAGAATATTCCTTTAGTACAGGACTTCCTCTAATAAATTCGATTTTTCACATGTGCAGCTGTTGCCAATGTTTTAAAAACCAGAACCGGTGACCGGACCGGTCCACCTAATCAATCGGGTTTCGAACCAGAACCAGTCGAACCGAAACCAGTGAAATCGGGACTAGTCAAGTCTAAACGAACCGGTTTAAAAAAATACATTAAATAATTATCTTTTAATGAAAAAAACTATTTTTAAGATTTAAAACCATGATTCCAAGCCAATAGAAACAAAATATGCAAGGTTTTCTCATCTATGTACCATGTAAAGGTGAATATATCAAAATGGCATCGAGTGCAATACATTTCCACAACAAAATACATAATCAATGAGGCTCTAAATGGCCTCTAGAGTCTGAAAACAATGCTCTAAGCTATGGGGTCACTGAACTACTACAAGTCTACATATCAGTGATCAACAACATGATCACTCCTCATCATGATCAAACTCATCACCATTACTAGATAAGATATCATCAACATGAGCTACATAAATAATATGCCTCCGAGTTTGAGGACTCCTAAAACTCCTCTACAACTTTAGTAGTAGTAGCAAAAATAGACATCAAAACTACAAATCACTGATCAACATGGTCACTCATGAAACTCATCATTGATTCAACGCTACTAGAAATACATAAACATCATCAACAAGAGATACATGAACATCATCTAGCTCAAAGTCTTCAGACTTGGATTGCTCAAGCTTATAACATGATAGAAATTGAAAAGGTTTAACATGCCTAACCAATGATTTTGGTATGAGAGAAGGGTTCATTTCCTCAACCTTATAATTTGGTAAAAAAATATTAGCATGCCTAACTAGTTGTTTTCCTTTGAGTGAAGGGTGCATTCTTGTTAAGGCCATGGTAGAAGAGTTCAACAATCAGTACCACCAACATCAGCAAAGTTCAACAATCAATGCCACCACGATCAACGTACTTAAAGGGCTTCATGCTCTTGATCAAATGCCAATCTCATACCCTCACACATGATAGAATCAAATGGAAACATTGCAAACCCATAAACCATGAAATCCTGAAAACCATTAAGTCTGTTGAATTTTGAGTGAAATTTAAAATTCTAGTTTCTCCATATGAAATCCAATGAGGTCGAAACCACTCTCAAACATCCTGAGCCATTTCATGGTAATGTTAAAAATTTAAGTAAAAGGATGAAAATGAAAATTAAAGGAAATGTCACTTTTACTTCAGGAATTTAACATTACCATTAATTGCCAACATTGTTAGGGTTGAGATGTGTTAGGAAAATGAGAGGGTGGGCATGTTTTTTTTTGGAGGAAAAAAACCCCAAAGTTCCCTCAAAACAGCTTCAAAACTCACAAAAATGCATTTTGTGGGGGTTATAGTTGCCCTGACAATAAATGGCCGGTTTAGGACAAAATTGACTGGTTTGACCACAAACCAGCTGGTTCCATCCTAGACCGTTCGGTTAGGGCAAAAAAAGGCGAAATGAAGAGGTAAACTGGGGTTTTAAGCCGGTTTGACCCAGTGGTCTTGCTAACCGGCCAGTTTGACCGGTTACTGGTTCAGACCAGCCTATTTTTAAAACAATGGATGCTGCTTTATCTTTGGGAAAATCGATTTTATGAAATAATGGTATATTTATGATGCAGTGTGCTCAGACATCTTTCACATGTCCGTTGACTCAACTCTTTGACTTCGAATAATTTCCAAGTCATTTTGTCACATGGAATAATTTATTTCTCTCTATTTTATTTAATTTTAGCTTAATTAAATGCCACAATTTCCACTAAACTTAGGAAATGTGGGTTTTGAGGGTCCAAAACACATTATTAACCCTTCGAAGTGTGCCATAGTAGAAAGTTGAGGGTGAGAGGTGTAATTTTTATTACTCATACCCCATATAACTTCGCTAGACTACACTTAGTACAATTTTTGACCTGCGGAAAATCTAAAAAATTTTAAAATGACTACCTAGACTTAACCAAATTCCACGAATTTTTTTGTGTGATCTAGTATGGTAATGTACATCGACTCTAGACACTAAGATGTGTTAGGGGTTCAACCTTCAAACCGTCACCCTAGCTTTGGGGTAAAAAGTGAGTGAAAAAACCCAGAAAATTATCCACCTCTGAAAAAGAAGGGATAATTAACCAGATAAAAAAAATACTCCAAGGTGTATTCGTTTGTTGATCGAGTTCCAACATCCTAGGTCTTGTTGACCACTGGAATGGCACCTGATGATTATATGAAGACTTTATGCCCAAGGATGATCCAAAGGACACTTGTACCATCAAATATCATCAATCAACAAAGTTTTTTAACTCTACTTCTATCTTCTCATCATCTTTCTTGTACCCAGATTCCACACCCTGTGGTAATTGTAATAAGTGATACTAGTAATGATGAATTTTGAGTCTGTAATAGGCCTAGGATGGTGGGACTCGATTAGCAAACGAATACACCTTGGAGTGTTTTTTTTATCTGGTTAATTATTCCTTCTTTTTCAGAGGCGGATAATTTTCTGGGTTTTTTTCACTCACTTTTTACCCCAAAGCCGGGGTGACGGTTTGAAGGTTGACCTCTTAACACATCTTAGTGTCTAGAGTCAATGTATATTACCATACTAGATCACACAAAAAAATTCGTGGAATTTGGTTAGGTTTAGGTAGTCATTTTTTAATTTTTAGATTTCCTGCAGGTCAAAAATTGTAAATAAAATTGTGTTTAAATTGTAATAAGTGTATTCTAGAGAATTTGTATGTGGTATGAGTAATAAAAATTACCTCTCACCCTCAAATTTCTACTATAACACACTTTGAAGGGTTAATAATGTGTTTCGGACCCTCAAAACCCACATTTCCTAAGTTTAGTGGAAATTATGGCATTTAATTAGGCTAGAATTAAATAAAATATATAGATATATTATTTCATGTGACATAATGACGTGGAAATGGCTTGGAAATTATCCTAAGTCAAAGAGTTGAGTCAATGGACATGTGGAAGATGATTGAGCACACTGCATCATAAATACACCATTATTTCATAAAATTGAATTTCACAAAGATAAAGCAACAGTTAAACATGTGGAAAATCGAATTTATTAGAGGAGCTCATGCACTGAAGGATTATTCTATGGTATATTTGGACTGAAGATTAAATGGGGCCTCATCTCACAATTATTATCTCAGGTTATTCTACTCTTATCACTCCACTCTTGAGGATTACGAGTTTCACTTGGCCAGACTACGAGTTGCACATGGAGGAATCATGCAATTCTTGGGGACCTACGCAGAGCTATCTAGGGATCATCTACATATGTGGCATCACTTAGTTTGAGTTTGCATTTGTTGACTAGAGTTATCACGGTACTTGGATTCACTCATGGATGAGTTTACTATGCCATTTATGGAATTCGATTTCCCTTGATGTGCACACATGGAATTCGATTTTGCTCTGATGTCTCTATCTTCTTCACATCGAACTTGACTTACCTTTCCTTGGGATTTGCTCCAAATTCAGTTCTCACGTACATTCTTCTTTGGGATTTGTTTCCAACTCTCTATATAATGAAGCTATATGCTCTCATATTGTAACATGTAATGAGCTATTGGGCTTGAGGAAACTCTACCATTCGGTACTTGAATACTTTCTTAATACAATCAAGACTTTGGGGCTATCTGGTTGGTGTTCTCTTGGCATTATGAGGTGATGTCCTTTCATGCTACTGCTATTGAATTTAATTTCTTTCACATATTGAATTAATATTAGTTTATACTTGTCATCTTGTTTGGATAGATGTGTGCAAGCTATATTGCACATATCATTGATTTATAGTATTCTAGGGATAAGCTTGCTAATTCATTTTAGGAGGAATGCTTGGTTTATCCTATTCATTATATTGCTCTAATCTTGTGCAAACTAATACGTGTTCAAGTGTGTAGGAAAGATCTTTTGTATTGTGTGCAGGAATCCATTTGGAAGTGGAAGAAATCTCAATTAGATCAACTCACTCCTAGAGTCACATCGATTCAAGACTCAGCCATTTTTTCGCTCCAAGTTTTCCATCCAAGAATAGAAAAAGGGAGTTTTCTTACTCTATAGCTACTTGATCATCTATTTAAATTCAAAATACTTCTTTAATTCTAGTTCTTTCAAAGTTATATCTCCTATTCAAGAGTCATTTCTAAAGCTAGACAAGTATGGGGGTTTCACTCCCATTACTTGAGCTAGTACTTTGTAAATTAAATTCTAAGTTTAGTTTTGGTTTCTTTTTCCCAATTTCACACTGACAATTGTTTTTTTTGTGTTTTGCAGCCCATAGGCTTGAGCATTGGGCAACAAGGAGCTTGAAGAGAGCTTTGAAAAACTACTCACTCGTGTGTATGCAGGATCCCCTCACGCCATCCAAACACTGATTTCTAGGAAAGCCATAAGCACTTGGGAGAGAATTGCAAACTCATCTAGGTCATGGGCCTTTTGAGCCTTGTGAATCTCTTTTGGAGAGTTTTTTCCATCTTTAAGTTTGTTGTTGTTATATTTTTTGAGGAGAGAGTCTATCTTTGTTAGAGTCCCATCTTTGTAAATATCTCTCTCGTATTGTGGGCTGCCCTCTTAGAGACATTTTTACCCGCTTTAAACGCTAATAAAAGATGAAAAAATGTTAGAGGGAGCTTGGGATTTTTCCCATGGCTTCCCCTTTCCTCATTTAGAGGAGGGATTCTTGTGGGTGGTCTAATCTTGCTTCTAGCTTTTCTTAGCTTTCTAGCGTTTAATTTCATATTTTGCATGTTTAAAATCAACACATTTCACTCCACATGCATTTTTTTACTAATCTTATATTTAAATTCACATGCATATGCTTCCAAATTTTAAACTTGAGAAAATCTCATCTTATGTGTAAACACTTCATACTTTGGCAAGTTTTAATTGTTTCATAATCTCTTCAAGTATATGCTTCACTACTTGATCAATTTATGCTATATGTTATGAAAACTATTGGAGCATTATCATTTATTTAAAACAATTGTAGCTTAAACAAAACTATTCCATTTTACTTGCTTATTTTCCACTTAATGGTGCAAACACATATGAGCTTATCTACATTCTAGCCTCTCAAGTTTTGAAAACTATTTCTTTTTGAAGCATTTGCATGAAGCATTAGTTTAATTTGGGGAATTAACACATTTTGCACTTCATCTAGGCATTTTAGTATAGGAAGGCCCCAAACCTCACTAAAACTTACCTCCAACTAAAGTTGGTTGAATAGACTTTTAGGGACCCTCTACCTCTATTGACTCCTCATTGTGACATCCAAATATTTGGGCGAGGATGAGGTCTGAGGACTAGAATTCAATTGTAACTTTGCCTTAGCACTAATTAATAAAATAAACCAAGAACTCATTCTATCACATTTGCTTTGTTTGCAAAGTTCTTAAATTTCTTGCTATCTTGATGGTTTAAAATATCAAATTCAAATCTTAATTCAAAAGGCATTTTGGATGCAAGCATTGTAATCTCTTTTAATTTTGCAATAAGTTTTAATTTTCTTGTACTTGGAAATTGGCTTATCTTTTGGTTTAATTGCATATTGTCATAAATGGTTGATTTCACTTTCAAGTACTTTGGGGTGGTAAGCTTAATTGCATGTTGTCAACTTGGTCTAACATTTGAGTTTTTTTTACCATCTCATTCTCACAAGTAGATTTCTAATGGTATCTTTTTTTGAGCAAGATAATTTCCATGCTTTGATTTGTAGGCTTATTCATCTTAAAAGCATTTATAATATCTTGTGCTAACAATTTATTGTTTCACTTTTCAGGATTATTTTGGCTTTCCATTTGCAAGCATTTCACTTCATTTTAAGCAAATACAACTTCATTTCTTAAAGAATAATACTTTGAAGGCACTGGTTGTTTATGTATTTCATGCTTATCTTATGTTTTGATGGTTATTGCTCATATCAGTTTTTCTTATAAATCTTAAAGAACTAATCTATTTAACTCTAACAATTCTCCTAGAATCTCACATCATTTTTTAACTTAACTTTTCATTAGGGACCACCTCCTTTAGCTAACCTAGGAGATAGTTCAAACGAAGAGAGTTAAGATTAGTTTGAAAGCCCCTTCTCTGAGTTCCCTGCCACCAACCACACCTTGTGGGGTTGAAGTTTTTTCTCATTGACTTGTAGGTAGGTGAAGGTGGCAGGGTCAACATTTATGGCGCCATTGTCAAGGACAAGCTTTCTTTTACCTTGGAAATTGACTAACCTTTTGGTTTTAGCATTTTTTGAATTTTAGATTTAGATTCTTTCTCAAGTGGTGACTCCACTCAATCCAAATTTTGCAAGAGTCTCTACTAGGAGAAATTCAAGTGGTCTAGTTAGGTTCTCTCCTAATCTTGAAAGGGTTTTTAGAGAGAGGTTGAATAGACTTTCTCATAGTAGAGCTCTTGCTAGTCTTAGGCGAGAGGTAATTTCTGATATTCATTTGCTTTTTGAAGAACAAGTAGAGCCTAACATCATGAATGATCTTTTTTCTCCTTGTGACTTCACTAACATAAATGGTTATCCTCACAATATCCCTGATAAGGCTATTGAAAAGTTGTCTTCCTTTCAAAGTAACAATGCCATTAGTGCTACACCACATGTGAAAAACTTTAATGTTTGTATCTTTAAATGGTGTAACATTGCTAATTATGAGGATGTGAAGATGAGACTTTTTGTTTTATCTTTAGAAGATGATGCTTTTGATTGGCTCACTGAGCAACCTGCTAACTCATATAACTCTTTACAAGCCATTCTAACTGCATTTTTAGATAAGTTTGGAGAGAAGAATAAAGATAGGCGTTTGATCAATGCCATTAGAAATATGAAGAAAAATGATAACGAAACCATGGAGGAGTTTAACTAGAGATTCAATGGATTAGTAAAAACCATGCCTGCTACTGTTAAACCTCTTGATGAATTTCTTTTATGCTCATATCTAGATGCTTTTGGTGACGACACTGCTTATGAGTTGAGGAGGAAGGAGCCTGTGAATTTAAGTGTAGCTCAAACTGAAGCCTTAAAAATGGAAAAGGCTAGAAAGAAATCAGGAAAGTCTGAACTTCCTGGTTTTACTAGAGGGCCGTCGAAACTGAATGATTCCAAAGGCAAGGTCAAAGAAGGGACTACAGATGATCCTATTAAGGAGTTAACCCAACTCATCAAGAGTATGGAGGCAAATCACACCAGTCAAATGAATGCTATCCAAAGTTGATTAGTGGCCATGGAAAGAAATCAAGGTGGGAGATTCCCAAATAGAGGAAATGATAGATGGCAAAAGAAAGGACCTCCCAATGACCATAGGCCACCTAATCCACTTGAGTCTACAAACTTAGTTGTTGATTCCATGCCTTATTGTAGACCTTGTGATAACATACATGATGAACTCACTTGTCCTTATGCAAGAAGGATCCTAGAAGGAGATATGGTGGGAACAAGCGAGCAAATCAATGTAGTTGGAAAAGAGCAGCATTTTGTTCTTGGAAAATTGGATGGGAGTTTGGAGAGTAGTCAAAAGGTAAATAAAAAGTCTCCATCCTCCTATAGTATAAATAATTTTAAAGATTTGGATAGGATCATTGAGTTATATGGAGAGAAGCCTTCATCAACTCAAATTTTAGAGATAGCCAAGGATAAGGAAAGGGGAAAGAAATCATAGTAAAACTTTCACTCCACCCACATTGAAGTTGAATAGGCTTGGAGGATGGATTAATAATGCTAAGATTTTAGTTCCTATCACTAAAATCATGAAGATACCCTCCCCGAGATATAAATTGTTGAAAGCCATTGATGCTCCCAATGGAAAAGAAATGTCTAATTTTTCTAAAGATAGATATGAGGATGCCCCTATCACTCTGCAAAGTAGTGATATGTGTAGAGATAACAGAGACCGCCAACCTTTTTTCATCACTATGTTGGTCAATGGAATGCTTTTACACAATTGTATGTTTGACTCAGGGGTATCATCTTGTGTCATGACTAAGAACGTCATGAATCAGTTAAATTTGAGTATTTCTAGACCCTACCACAACATTTGTGCAATGGATTCAAAGATCATTGAAGTGTGTGGTTTGATAAAAGATCTTCAAGTCCACTTACTGTACATCTTGACATTATGATCACCATGGATATTGTGGTGATAGATGTGCTTGATGCTTGGGGGATGTTATTGTCTAGAAAGTGGGGAGCTGATATTGGGGGTAGTTTGTAAATGGATTTAAGTTATGCTACCATCCCTAATAGTAAGGGAATCATGGTTAGATTGGATAGTTGGAGAGAAAGTTTCATATAGAAAATTCCAAGGAGCCTCATAATGAAATTGTGTATGAATTTAATAACTTGGGAAACTATGTTATCTTGTCTAATTCTATTCCTCCTTTGGAGAAGGAGTTGGATTGTAAGAAATATAGAATTTGGCACATGAATTTTCATGGTGCCCATTCTAGTTATGGTAAGGGTGTTGGGATTGTCCTTACCTCCCTCCCCTCTTGGTCACATACTCAAGTTTTCCTATAGATTGGAAATTTTTGGTTGCATCGTATTCCAATCTATAGGAAAACTTGAATATGTGGCCAAGAGGGGAGGTAAGGACAATTCCAACACCCTTACCATACCTAGAATAGGCACCATCAAAATTCATGTGCCAAACTCTATCTTTCTTACAATCCACCTCCTTCTCCAAAGGAGGAAAAGAATTAGCCAGGATAGCATAGTTTCCCAAGTTATCAGATTCATACACAATTTCATTATGAGGCTCCTTGGCATTTTCTATATGAAACTTTCTCTCCAATTCCTTATCCAATCTAACCATGATGCCCTCACTATTAGGGATGGTAGCATAACTTAAATCCGTTTTCAAACTACCCCCAATATCAGCTCCCCACTTTCTAGACAATAACATCCCCCAAGCATCAGGCACATCAATCACCACAATATCCATGGTGATCGTAATGTCAAGATGTACAACTAAGTGGACTTGAAGATCTTTTATCAAACCACAAACTTCAATGATATTTGAATCCATTGCACAATGTTGTGGTAGGGTCTAGAAATCCTCAAATTTAGCTGATTCATGACTTTCTTAGTCATGACACAAGATGATGCCTCAGAGTCAAACATACAATTGTGTAAAAGCATTCCATTGACAAACATAGTGATGAAAAGAGGTTGGTGGTCTCTGTTATCTCTACATATATCACTACTTTGCAGAGTGATAGGGGCATCCTCATATCTATCCTTAGAAAAATTAGACATTTCTTTTCCATTGGGGGCATCAATGGTTTTCAACAATTTATATCTCTCGGAGGGAATCTTCATGATTTCAATGACAGGAACTAAAATCTTAGCATTATTAATCCATCCTCCCAAGTCAATATTCAACTTCGATGTGGGTGGAGTGAATGTTTTACTATGATTTCTTTCTTTATTCTTTCCCCTTTCCTTATCCTTGGCTATCTCTAAAATCTGAGTTGATGAAGACTTCTCTCCATATAACTCAGTGATCCTATCCAAATCTTCAAAATTATTTATACTACAAGAGGATTGAGACTTTTTATTTACCTTCTGACTACTATCCATAACTCCCATCCAATTTTCCAAGGACAGATGATGCTCTTTTCCAACTACATTGATTTGCTCGCTTGTTCCCACCATATCTCCTTCTAGGACCCTTCTTGCATTTATGTCATCACAAGGTCTACAGTAAGGCGTGGAATCATCAACTAAGTTTGTAGACTCAAGTGGATTAGGTGGCCTATGGTCACTGGGAGGTCCTTTCTTTTTCCATCTATCATTTCCTCTATTTGGGAATCTCCCACCTTGATTTCTTTCCATGGCCACAAATCGATTTTGGATAGCATTCATTTGAATAGTGTTATTTGCTTCCATACTCTTGATGAGTTCGGTTAACTCCTTAATAGGATCAGGTGTAGTCTCTTCTTTTTGGAATCATTCAGTTTCGATGGCCCTCTAGTGAAACCAGGAAGTTCAGACTTTCTTGATTTCTTTCTAGCCTTTTCCATTTTTAAGGCTTCAGTTTGAGCTACACCTAAATTCATAGGCTCCTTCCTCGTCAACTCATAAGCAGTGTAAACACCGAAAGCATCCAGATATGAGCATAAAAGAAATTCATCAAGAGGTTTAACAGTAGCAGGCATGACTCTTACTAATCCATTGAATCTCTTGTTAAAATGCTCCATGGTTTCATTCTCATTTTTCTTCATATTGCTAATGGCATTGATCAAATGCCTATTTTCATTCTTCTCTCCAAACTTATCTGAAACTTAAGATCTGGAGAGTCTTCCGGATTAAAACTCCGAGATTATCTAACAAAATATATTTTGCAGGGATTTTCTAGGCTAGTACCTAAAATTTTAAAAATTATTTATCTTCAAAAAATTGTCCTAAACAACTAGATCTAGCTAGAAAGAGCCTTAGATCTACAGATCTAGGAGCACAGTTGGACTCATACTTATCAGATCTAATAGATTTGTAAATTATTTGTATAAATATATTATTTACTTGTGTAGATCTGAAATTTTGTAACATAATTTTGAATTTTAACACTCGGGTTTTTGGGATTTTCTCTATTTTTGTACATATTGGGTATTGGGTTTTTCTCTTTTAGCTTGTGCAGGAATAGGTCTGAGAAATCAACGAAGAAAATATGTAGATCTGAGTCAGATCTAGACCTTGGAGGGCAAGATCTGGGCTCAAAGATTGTTTGCAAGAATAGATCTGAGAAATCAGCCAAGGAGATCTTCATGTCTAAAGCTAGATCTAGACCTTGGAGGGCAAATTCTAGCCTCAAACTTTTATTTCTAGGGAAGAAACGATAAGATCTTTCATTAAAGGCTTCAGTTCTGAGATTATTTGAGGAAAGTTTTGGCTTCTAAGATAGATCTAGACCCTGGAGGGCAAGATCTAGTTTCCAAAATTTTTGTAGGGCCAACCATTGAAGATTTTGCATCTGAAGCAAAATATTTTTTTAGAACAAGGGTTTCAAGTGTTGGGACTCCTAAACCCAAATCTAACTTCTCCTAGCCCAATGCTAGCCCTATTGAGCCTAGTGCTAGCCCTCATTGGCCCTAGATTCCCCTTACTCCATTTCTGAACTGAATATTTAAATTTTCTGACACTGATCATTGGTGGTTTTTTGCAGAAAAATTGGTAAAAAATTGTGTTTCAAGTATTGAATTTTTTTGGCAACTTGGGCAAGTGATCTTCAAGGCTTAAGGCCTGCGCGTTTGATCTCTAAACCCTATTTTTCCTCATTGTTTGCTACAACAATCATATATCTTTCTAATAGTGGTGAAAAACACATCTAAGTGGTTTGAAATTAATTGAAAAATTTGTTAAATACATTATTAAGTCACTTATGTTTGATGGGTATAAAAAATTTGGCCTAAATCTACATTTTTGAGTGACTATTATCTCCGAATAATTCTGTTTCTGAAGTCCGAAATATAATAGTGGCAAAATGTCATGTGCGTTAGCCTACAATCAGTGCCTAAGTTATCTAATACATTAAGGAATCAATTTCTTGAGTTGGGCATCCATCATTAATCCTATTTCATATTTAACTGTTGACTATAATAAGTATATCAGATATGATATAATTCTGGAAATCACATCATAACAGGCTGAAATTTTTTGATAATTCATGTGGGCAAGTTTGGAAAATTTTCAATAAATTTTTGGCATAAAGATAGCATTGATAGCTTACTGTTTTCATTGTCATATTGTTGTTGTCATAACATTTGTTTGTTGTTGTCCTAAAGTTTTTTTTACTATTGTCCTAAAAAGAAATTTCTGAAAATTAAGTGCTCTAACATCATTGTGAAGGTGACTGTCACAAGTTTTCAAAGGACTGATATATTTGTTTGCAGCAAGCATTTCTTTGTTGTCATAAATCTTTTTCTTTTTTGGTGCTCTTATTGTCTCTGAAAACATCACTTCTGTCATAAATATCATCTCTGACAATAAGTTCTTTTGTTTCATTTGTAAGGGCAGTTGTTTGCACAGATTACATCGGCAAATTTTAGTGGTTTTTTGTATTTTGGATTTCGAGTCTAAGTGTCTGTTGTCTTTTGACTTCCTACTTCAAAATCACATATATAAGCTTGTTGCCCTAAAAAACATTTAAGTTGGAATAGCCGATATTTATCTTTCTAAAGCATTTCTCGTGCTTTGACTTGTGAATGGTAATTGCATTGAAATATAATTCTCTTTGAGTTAAGTAGCATTGAAGGTGATTTACTCCATTTGCATAATATTGAGTAATCTGAAGATAATTGAATGGTTTGAATCTAATTGTCATTGACATTATCTTGGAAGAATCCTAATTGTCTAAAGGGAGCATTGATAATCTTATTGAAGAATTGTCGTTGAAGCATAAATTGGATAAATGCTCTAGTTCTCTTTCTTGACATTAATATCATTATTGGCTTGTGGTTATTATAAATTTTTGGCATATTAGTGATCTTTCTTTAAGAGCATATATCTTGTGGTCATCTTGGTTATCTTGTGTATCTTATTGGCACTTGAGATATTTGGCACTTTGTCTTGTATGAGAATGTTTGTTTATTTTATTAAGTACTTTTGTCATAAAGTTGATCAATACTAAGTACTTGAGCCTTAAACAATCTTACCTCAAGACTACTCACTCATCCCTTTGCTAATCGCATCTTGCATCTCTTTTCATCATAATAACATTTTCCTTAGTAGCAGTTATCCATCTTGTACTTGGTCCTAAATTTCTTAGCAAGATAGTTGACTCCACAAGGCACTGGTATCAATTGTCTAAATCGAATCATTTAATTCTTGCTAGATCTAAACAAGTATTTGGTCACTCAACTGTGTCTCCCAAATTGGTTGGTTCCCAACTGGTCTTTCTTCATTTGATTTATGTAGGGTCTACCCTCCTTAGTCTGTTGTAGGGAGACATCTTAAACGAAGAGATTGGGGATGAGGGTGACAGCCCCTGATCTGAGCTTTTGTTGTGGTGCCTAGATATTCTGTGCGACAACATTTTTTGGCACCGTTGTCGGGGACCAATTTATTGGGCCTTGGCTTTACGACATTCATCTTTCCTCTTCATCTTTCATCTTTCTATCTTTCATTTTAGTCGGCAACACCAACATTTTTTTGCGCCGTTGCCGGGTATAGAATTTTTTTGTCTTTGGTCCTCACGACATTTTTCTAATCATCTAATCTTTTTCGCCATTCATTAGCCCGTCAAGTGGCACAACATTTTCTGGCGCCATTTCATCTCTTCATCTTTTCATCACCTTATCTTTTTCCTCTCACTAATCCCTTCATCTTCTCTATCAACACCTTTAGCACCTGGACATTTCGGTTGGTTCCCTGTTTGGGTGGAGATTCCACTTATTCATCCATTATTTCTCAGACAATAAACCCTCCCTAATATCCATTTGCTTCTCCTCGACTAACATTTTGGTTTTTTCCTTTTGGATCTTGGAGCTAGATTCATGTTCAAGTGGTGACTCCACTACTTTCATTTCTTACAAGAATTTATGCTAGAAGCTCACTTCTTGTGGATCTATTGATTTTCTTGAGCAAGGATCTCTCTCTGTAGCATCCTTTTGGCCCCTCCTTTCCCTTTAAGCAAGTCATCACGGACTTGCTTTCTCCTTGTGATTTTACTAAATTTCAAGGCGCTCCACACGACTTCCCGCCTTCAGTCAGCGAGATCATCGATGAGGTGCCCCCTTTTAGAGGTAACAAAGCTATTACTGCCGAGACTCAAATTCAGAATGTCAATCTTTGCATAAACAAGTGTCGCCCATATATCGACTATGAAGATGTGGAGATGCAACTTTTCATTCTCACCTTAGGTGCTGATGCTTTGGATTGGTTCACTGAGTTCTTCGATAACACCTTTGATTCTCTACAATCAATCATTGATGCCTTTGAAAATAAATATGGAGATAAGAGAAAGGTCAAAATTAAAGCTGAAGTAAAGGAGACTAAAGAAGCTGAAACTAATTTCATCAAGGAGTTAACTCAAATGGTTAAGGATATGCAACTGAATCAAGTGCAGAAACTTGAGAGTATGGAGGTTAACCAGGCTCAACTCATCAAGAATATGGAACTTAATCAAGCAAAATTAATAGCTGATCACGCCAAAGAAATGAGTTCCGTAGAAGCTAGATTAACAGCAGATCATGCCAGGGAAATGGGTTTTATGCAGAACAAGTTGTTGGCTATAGAAGAAAAACATAATGAGGAAATGATGATCATGGAATTTGATCACTATAATCAGATAGCCACTATGCAAAATCATTTGATCACCATGGAAGTAAATCATGAGAAAGAAATGAACTATATGTGAAATTGTTTCATGGCCATGAAAGCGAATAATGATAAAATGATAAAGGACATGGAAGTTGGTCAGGCATCTCTTCAAAATAGATTATTGGCCATGGAAAAGAAAGTATAATTAATAAAAGCTATGGAATCAAATCATACTGAGGAAATCAATACCATAGAGGATAAGTATTCAAATCAAATGTTGCCTTTCATATTAGTTGGACAAAATGGAAAGATCACATATATAGATGTTCCAACCCAAGTTGGATAATAGAGGATTTTCAATAGACCATAAGCCTCCATCTTCGTTGAAGCAAGCTCCATCCTATTATGAAGAGGTCATTTGTTCCATTGAAAAGTGGTTAGTTGAAGGCGACCCAGATAAAAGAGAAACTGAAAGAAATTAGACACCTTTGATAGAACAGATGCAGAATGAAGAGAGGCATGTCACGAATATCTTGTATACTTCAAAATTTTCAGAAGATCAAGCCAAATGTTCCACACCATCAGCAATACAACCAACCACAAAGAAAAGTTTTAAGCGGAAGAAAAAAAGAAAGAAGCTTGATTAAGATGACATCCTTATACATCATAACATGGGGATAAGTCAGAGTCCTAAAATGATTAAGATTGCACATGGCACATATGACAAAAAACCTATGGATCTGCTAAAGAGCAGGCAGATGCTCAAGAAGCATTATATTGAACACATCTGATGCCACATGGAATCCTTTGTATTGTATCTCTAACCCTATACCCTGTTATTTCATCATTTCACTTTTTAGTTAGATTAGATTTACATTTCTCGTTAGTAGAATAGTTAATGGTAGAAGTGCTTCTATTTTCATGTGCTTAATGTTATATAATGATTTTTGGATGGACGCTACTTATGTAATCTTGTGTATTGCTTGGATGCAGATTCTGAATTCTCACATTCCTTCGATGAAGCAACATGTCCCCAAGTAGACCCAGATGTTGACCACTCTGTGTTAACGACCCCATAGCAGTACACCCCCTTTTTTCACGAAAGGAATATATCGTGTTCGAGTGTTCACGCCTTTCAGATTTCATCATCAATCGCCAGTTTTGTAAATATGTTAACCCATTCTGCATATGTATAATGTAAATAATCCTAGTATGACCATGTTTGTATGTAATAGCCTAGGTAAACCTATTATTTTGGTGACGATTTCCATTCTAGGAGGTTTTTTGTCTCACTGATTCATCTGTGTCTCTAAACACAAATAATTGACAGAGTTTTTCCCTCCACCTTAACCCCAAAGTTAGGGTGGATTTTCTCTTCAATATCTTAAGCGAGTTCTAGTGTTTTGGATCGAGTCTTTGTAAAAGTGACTTGGGAATAATTTTAGCTAATTGGCTAAAATATTTTTTACAAGTCACTTGGTCTACTAGATTATAATTTTTGTGTCGCAAAAATGGATAAATATTGAGGGTCTATAATGAATGGGTTTTCCCCCTTCATGTATTAAAATCTAAAATCTTCATGTAAAAAAATTTAGTGCATGGTCCCTCATATTTAGATACCATGGCTAAATTATTTGAGGGTTGGAAAAATTATTAATCCCCCTACGTGTCAATTAATTAACTTTTCTGGCAAAAATAAATTTAAAAAATCTTAAGCCAAAAATTTAATTAATTAGAGTCAAATTTAAGTTAATTAATTAAATTTTCTAGCAAAAATAAATTAAAATCCTAAGCCAAAAATTTAATTAATTGTATCCTAGAAAAAAAGAATTCTCCAAATTAAAAAATTAGTGAGTCCCAGATAAATTAATTTTTGGATGTTTCCGGCCAAGGGAATATTGAAAATTTCAAGAGAATTTGGACATCTGGGCCTTGGTAGTTAAGTCAAAGTCAATTTTTGGAGGAAATCAACCCAAAATAATTAATTTTGAGTTGATTAAAATTCAGTGAAATAAGACTAACTTTTTAATATTCATTTTTTGTGGACGCGCGCGCTGGAGATGGAGCTCTCCCGCCCCCGCCTCTGAAGCCCTGATCGACCCCGCTTGAGCCTTGGCAGCCCTGCTGCCGGGCTTGCAGGCCCTTACGGGCCCTCCCTGCTGCGCTCTTTGCCCCCCTTCGCTCGATCTAAGGGCAGCTCTCTGTCGCTGCTCGCTTTCCCGGGCCTCCTGCCCTCCCCCTCTTGCATTCGATGGATTCTCACGCTCCCAATCAGCCCGACTTTGAAAAAGCCTTTGCCTCTCTCGTCCCTGAAAATAACTCTGAGAGGATTCGACCTTCTGCCTCCAAATTTATCAAAAAACTTGATGAAATTCCAGAAATTCCTCTTCCCCTTTCTCTTCCAAGGAGATCGGCTGTAGCATTAGCTGAGCGAGGATTGGTTGGCCAGTTCACGGGGCTATGGCCCTCCCCTCGATCTGTCCAACGTTGGGTGGAAAGAAATTGGAATGCCATGGTCCAAGGGAAAATTGCCATAAGGTTCTGTGGAAGAGGATTTTATACCTTCCTTTTTGAATCAATGGATGATCGCAATCTAATTTTCAGGAACGGGCCATACTTTATGGACTCAAGAGGCCTTTATCTCAATCGTTGGACCCCGGACTTCGATCCTGAAATGGATGTACCCAATGCAGTCCCCGTTTGGGTTCGCCTTCCGCATCTGCCGCTTCACTGCTGGGCTGATGAAACTGTCCGAGCAATTGGAAATGCTATAGGTAAATACGTGGACAGATCAGAACCAAAGGAAAATATGTATGCATGTGCAAGGATCTGTGTGGAGGTAGACTTGGGCAAAGGCCTTCCAGAGGCAGTTAAACTCAGAGTGGACCAGTGGACGCATATTCAGCAGGTGGACTATGAACAGCTCCCCTTCAAATGTAAGGTATGTCATGAGTATGGTCATTTTGCAAATAGGTGCCCTAAATCCAAACCAGAAGTCAATAACAATTTGTCTGAATCTCATGAGGAAGCGTGGGAATTAGTAAGAAAAAAGAAGAAGTCAAACCCTCCTCCTGAGCCTGAGGCACCTCATGCCGGATCCCCTCTCTCTTCCCCTGTCTTCCCCTCGTCCTCCAACCCCTTTGGATCTCTTGCTACAGAGGAACCCCCTTCTCCCCCTCCTTCCCCCAAAGATCCCAGAATCCCTCCCTCTTCCCCCCTCCGAGCTTCCCCTCCTCACTCAGTGGATAGGAGCTTATTCAAAAATAAATCGAAATTGCCTGATGATGGCCCTCAATCTGATCAACCAGTTCTGACCCGCATTGAGCCCCCTTTGATCTCTTCGACCCCAGCACAGCCAGTTCTCGGATCTCAGCCCATAAGAACCACCAGAAGTTCCTCCAAAGACCTTAGTGCATCCGGTGATACCCACAGGAAACCTGGACCAGGCAGAAAATCAGCCAAGCAACATCGGGAAGAAAGTTCGCAAAAGGACATAGCTCTAGGGATACAAACCCCTATGGATTCCTTCATTACAGGTTCTCAAGAGAAAGATACGGCAGCCAAAGAATTTGAGAGGCGAGCACCTCCTCGACCGAACGCTTTATGATGAAGCTTCTATCTTGGAATAGTAGGGGTATGGGGCACCCCTCCAAAATAGCGGCCCTAAGAGACCTTCTTCAATCAGAAAGGCCTGAAATTGTTTTAATTCAGGAAACCAAGCAAAACCAAAATGATATGCAGTTAATCATAGATGCACAAAAATCTTTCACAGGGATCAGTAGCAGTTCCAGAGGAGCCTCTGGAGGAATCACTACTATGTGGAATAAGCAGCAGTGGAATTGTGTATCCTCCGTCATCAATTCAAATTGGATCAGGACCAACCTCGTCAACAAGGAAGAAAGCTGTAATATAATCATTTACAATGTCTATATCCCCAACCATTTTAGGGAAAAGGATCAATGCTGGAAGGAATTGAAGCAGGAAATTGACAAGGAGCAGAATACAAATCTTATCATTGCGGGAGACTTCAATCTAATTCTCCACGCGAATGAGAAAAGGGGGGGAGTTTTCACCCCTGATCCTTTCAGAAGACAGTTAGAAACAATTATGGCTGAATACGAATTGCTGGACATCATCCCAAAGAATAGAAAATACACCTGGAACAATAGGCGTATGGGGCCAGGTAACATTATGGAAAGGCTGGACAGAATCTTGGTTAATGTTTCTCTCCTTTCCTATTTTGCTGCAGGACACACCAAAATTCTAAGCGCTACAGCTTCAGATCATTTCCCCATCCTTCTAACGATGGACTCCCACGCCATTTTGGGACCAAACCCTTTCAGATACAATCCACTGTGGAGAAACAGCCCTGAGGCTGAGTCTATTATAGAAGAAACATGGAAGAAGCACGTTGAAGGCTCCCCAAACTACATTTGGGAAACTAAAATTCGAAACACAAGGAAAGCTCTCAAGGATTGGGCAAAAGCTAGCTACAAGGAACCAGAAAAAATAAAGGAAAAATTACAGCAGAGATTGGAAGACATTCATAAGCAAATAGAAGAGCATGGATTCACTAATCAGCTCAAAGGCAAGGAATGGGAACTGCAGGGACAGCTAACTCAAATTAAGAGGGCGGAAGAAATCAAATGGAGGCTCAAGTCGCGAGAAATATGGTTAAAGGAAGGTGATAAAAATATGGCATATTTCCATAAGCAGGCCACTGTCAAAAAATCAAGAAACATTGTAACTACCATCACAGATAGTCAAGGCAGCAAGCATGAAGACCAGGAATCTATTAAAAGGGCAGCATTCCATCATTACAAAAGTCTTCTCACTGAAATCCAAGGCGCCAGGGACTATACGGCCTTTCTCCAACACCTTCCAGGAAAAATCTCTGCTGAAGAGAATGAGAGGATGAACAGAGAAATAACTGAGGAAGAAATAAGAAATGCTATTTGGACTCTTCAACCAGATAAATCTCCAGGTCCAGATGGGTTCTCTATCAATTTTTACAGAGACCATTGGCATTTGATTAAAAAAGACCTTGTAAAGATGATAAAAGGAATCCAAAGAAAAAAGAAAATGGGGGGGTTCACAAATTCAACATATCTTGCTCTCATTCCCAAGGAATCCAGGCCCACTTCCTTTTCCAGGTTTAGACCAATCTCCTTGTGCAACACTTCTTATAAGATCTTTGCTAAAATCATAGCTGCTAGACTCCAACCCTTGCTTCCTTCTATCATATCTGAAAATCAGGGCGGCTTCATGACCAACCGACAAATTCACGACTCCATCTCCTTGGTTCAAGAAGCTATCCACTCTAGTACCTCTAGGCAAGAGAAAGGCTTCGTCCTCAAGCTCGACTTAGCCAACGCTTTCGATCGAGTAAGACATTCCTTCTTGTACGCTGTCATGAGAAAAATGGGCTTTAACTCTGACTCCATAAGCACCATTGCCGCATGCATCTCTGGTCCATGGATCTCGCCTCTCATTAATGGCCGCCCCTGTGAAGCTTTTCAATCCTCAAGAGGACTAAGGCAAGGATGTCCACTATCACCCTATCTTTTCATCTTGATGGCGGAATCCTTCAGCAGCAATCTCGATTACAACCGAAGAGTCGGCCTCATCTCTGGCATCAAGTTCGGGAATGGAGTTAAAAATATCAATCATTCACAATTCGCTGATGATACCTTGCTAATTGGTGGGGCTTCCACCACAATAGCAAGGCGCTTCAAATCTCTCCTTGATCAATTTATGGAGTGCTCTGGAGGAGAAGTCAACTTTCAGAAAAGTTGCATCTATGGATGGAACATATCTAAACAAACAGCTCACAATATTGCCAACATATTTGGAGTAGCCTACAAAGAAATTTGGGACCACTTCACATATCTGGGGATGCCGGTTACCTTGGGCACTCTCAAAGCGTCCACCTGGAATGAAATAATCGATAAAGTCAAAAGAAAGATGCAGCAATGGGGGACTCAATGGCTCAACCCAGCGGGCAGACTAATCTTGCTTAAATCAGGTATTTCCTCTTTACCGTTGTATCGTTTCACTCTTTACCAAGCTCCATTATCGTTCCACAACAAGTTAGAAATTGCTCTTCGTAATTTTTTATGGCAAGGAGGGAAAAAAGAAAAAAATAGATACAATTTGGTCAACTGGAAAAGTGTAATTCAATCTCCAGACAGAGGTGGATTGGGAATCAGAATGCCCAAATTGCTAAATCTCGCCTTTGGGATTAAAATGGCTTGGAGACTTATCAGTGAACCAAAAGCCTGGTGGAAACAGGTCTTTGAATGCAAATATCTATCAGATCACAGACAAAGACTTCTTGAATCTGATATCCCAACAAGAGACTCCACTAAAATCTGGCAGCTCTGTAAAAAAGCAATCCCCACTCTTATTCAAAACACTTCAAAGATTCCGGGGGATGGGAGCAGCATTAACTACGCCACTGACAGAATTATGGGCCTTCAACCTTTAATTTCTGTTGAAGAAGCCATTCCCATCATTCTTTACCTGCACAGTAAAGGCATTCAGAAGTTGGATCAAATCTCAAAATGGGATGCAGAGAGCGGTGCTTGGCTTAGCTGGGAATTCCCGGTTATTCCACCACACTTGGACTCTAGCCATCAAGTCCTCCTTAAAAATCTTCAAAATAGAGCTCCTATTAAAAAAGGAACTCTAGATGGTCTTAGATGGGACCCCTCGGGCTCAGGGTACACCGTTAAATCTGGCTACCAATTCATCTGCAACAATAATTATCAAGCACCGGTTTGGAACCAATGGCGGATAATCTGGAAGTCCGAGGCCATCCCAAAGGTCAAGTTCTTCATTTGGCTGCTGCTTAAAGGGAAAATTCTCACTTCGGAAAATTTGAGAAAGAGAGGAATATATGGTCCATCAATCTGTCCTAACTGCTGCTCCGAGGAGGAAACCATCCATCATCTTTTTCTTGACTGTGCCTTTGCGAAGAAATGCTGGATTATTATGGCCAATCTTGGCAATATATCATGGCATCCTCAGCAAAACATTGCTGAGACAATCCAAGATTGGAAAAGGAACTGCCCCTGGAAAGATAAGCGGAGCAAGATCGTCAAAAGAACCTGGGACATCATCCCCCACAACCTTCTTTGGAAAATCTGGCTTACCAGAAATAAAAAAATATTCCAAAATCAAGAAGGCAATGTTAGAAAAACTTGTAGCAGTGCTCATCTTCTGGCACAGGAGACGATGGCTGTCAAATGTTCAGGCACCATTAAAGCTACTGACTATACAACTGAAGAGAGGATCATGATCAGGCACATTTTAGGTAGCACAGGCCAACATCAGAGTACTCTGAGAAGTGGAATGAAACCTCAGCACAAGACCAAAGATTGGGAAATAAGGCTTTCTTCTCAGGAATTCAAGAGATGGATTTTGAGCAAAAACTGTCCAACTTTATTCTTTGATGGAGCCTCCAAGTCCAACCCAGGACCAGCAGGAGCAGGAGGAGTTATTTTAGATGAAAAAGGAGAAGAGATATGCAGCTATGAATGGAGTTTAGGAGTAAAAACAAATAATAATGCCGAGGCTCTTGCTCTGTTCCAAGGACTGCTGCAATTAAAAAATAGGGGAATCAAAATTGCAACTGTTTTAGGAGACTCTTCTATAATCATCGGCTATATGAAGCATCACAGGACTTCGTCAAACTGTAGTCTCCAACAGCACCTCCATCGCATCACCCTCCTCATCGATTATTTTGAAACAATTCGATTCTACCATATTCTACGCATACACAATGGAAAAGCGGATACTCATGCTAATAAAGCAGTTGGAAACCAGGAAGGAACTCTAAGGCACAGTCATCGAACTACCTTCCAGCCCCTGCCATGAATCAGACCAACTCTGACAATACCCAAGCGCGCAATCCCAGCAAGCGTGTGGGGGGTATGGTGAATCCCGTCTCTGGATACAGCTCGAAAAGCTCAAGCAGTCAACCTCAGAAAATGATGGACAGACCAGATGATATCTTAAACAAATCTCATATCTACAGGGAAGGACTGAGGAAGGATTTCTCTGCCACAGTCAATCGTCCTAGAAATCCCGAAAATTATTTAATTGCTGCAGAGGATCGGGTTGCTGATACGAATCCTGGGCGCTGCAGTCGAATTCATTTTATATATTTGAGCATAGGAATCCATATCTCTCAGCATTGTGACCAAGAGCAGCTCTGCGAAAGTCAAGGAAGCGTCCAGGATCAGCCACGACAGAGAACTTTTGCTCTGGTATCGAGTCTTGTTTTTCTGTTTAACATTTCTCTAACAAATCTGTTGAACTCTTTCAGGGAAAAATCCAAAGGGAAGCTCAGAGCTTCAGTCGCCCTCTCTCATAATATTCTTCTTCTCCCACAGCTTCTGTGCTGGCCGTCATCCCGCTGCCCGCCAACTGGCTCCCTCTCTTTGTATCTTCCCGACCTATTTCCCCTCTTTTCAATCTCTTATTCCTTTGTCCTGTGCGCCTTCATCCAGAACTATCTTTTTTATCTTCCATTGAAGTTGAGATCTGGGATCTCGAATCTCCTCTGCCCTTTCTTAACTCTTCTCTGCCCTTTCTTAATCCCTCACAGACCCGCCATTAATCCTCGACTTATTTCTCGGCCCCCTCCCTCTTGTAGCCTGAAGAAGTCATTAGATTATTCTTGTGATTCCGCCTCTTTTAGAATCCAACCCTTTTCTGTGATGGCTCGTGCGGAGCAATGTTTCCATTGCCAAGACCTACAAGCAGAATTCGACGAAGTCAGAGCTCAACAACGAATTCTGGAAGATCAAGTGCGAAATATGGAAGCTAGGCATGCTGAGCAGATGCGTTGTCTGGAAGGAAAATTTGAGGAGCAGTTCAGAAACCTCCATGCTAAATACCGCACAGAAATGGGTTTATTTCTCCACAGGGTTCATTCGCTTCAGGAGCAGTTCAACGGGCTCAACAATAGATGCATTCATGCTGAGGAATCGTTGGCAATTTTAAGGGAAATTTTGGAAGCCAAACAGAAAGAGAAATCAACTTCTTCAAGCGTTAAGCCAATGGAAGCAGATCAGCACCCAGAAGACTCTACTGCGAGAAATATCAGTCATATTTCCATTGATTAACTATGTATTGCAAATGCAAATTTTTGTGTCATCAGTTCGTCCGGGTCTATAGTAGTTCTAGCTCTCTAGTAGTCAGAATTTTCAGAAAGCAACTCAGGGATAGGAACCTCAAGCTCTATCCTTGGATTTGTAATGCTTTTGAAGCAAACTATGTACGGCTTTATGCCTTATCTCTCTTTTCAATCAATATATAGCAACCGACTCTTTTAAAAAAAAAAAAAAAAAATTCAGTGAAATAAAAAATTCGAATTTCCGCAAAAAAAAAAAAATTTCAACGGAGGAGATTAAAAGATAATTAAATCTTTTTTAACGGTCGAGATTACTTTGACAATGATCAAGCCAACTAGCCGTTGGAAAATTAATCTAAAAATTGGAGGTCATTTGTCATTTGAAATGATTCGATCTTTTGATCGTGTACTAGCTCTTGAAGCTCTTGTAAACTTTTATGGAATAATACAACGCAAAGTCTTTGGGGTTTTACTTGATGGTAGTGTTCCTCTCTGGTATCTTATGGTAATGTGTGTTTAATTTTTTGTTGATCTTATTTATAAATTGTTGGTTAATAGTTCTTGTAGATCACTTTAATGCACAAGTATCTTGCTTAAGTTGTTGGGTTTTAAGATAGCATTAATAATTTTATTCGATTGGCAAGTATTTCCAATCTTTGAAGATTTAATCGTTATTTTATGCCTCTATTAATTTGATGACTTATATATTAAGTGTGCAAAAGTCATATTTATTTACAGATTTTGGGCGTTTGGATAAGTCCTCGGTTGGACTAGCCGATTCCAGAAACTTAAGATCTGGAGAGCCTTCTGGATTAAAACTCTGAGATTATCTAACGAAATATATTTTGCATGGATTTTCTAGGCTAGTACCTAAAATTCAAAAAATTCTTTATCTTCAAAAAATTGTGCTAAATAGTTAGATCTGGCTAAAAAGAGTCTTATATCTACAGATCTGGGAGCAGAGTTGGACTCATACTCCTCAGATCTAATAGATCTGTAAATTATTTGTATAGATCTGTAGATTATTTGTATAGATTTATTATTTACTTGTGTAGATCTGAAATTTTGTAACATAATTTTGAATTTTAACACTTGGGTTTTTGGGATTTTCTTTATTTTTATACATATTAGGTATTGGGTTTTCCCTTTTCACTTGTACAGGAATCAATGTTGGACTAATCGTTATCGGGATAATATAGGCACGAGGAAAAAATCGGAAAAAATCGTAATAATCGGGAAAAAATCGGTAATAATCGGGAAAAAAAATCGTTTGGTACAAAAATGTTCTTTTTTTTTTCAATTTTTTTAATATCTAAACCATCTACAACATAAAATAAATATATTGACACATAAATATGATAAAAGAACTAATATATAAGATGTTTAATATCATTTCTAGTGCTAAGATCACACATAACACTGAATCATGTCCTGAATACAGTGAATAGGAAGTCCTGACTCCCGAGTCCCAACTCAACCTCAAAATATCAACAAAAAATATAATAATGTATCTCATATCATGAGTCATAATGTCATATACAATGAAATGAACCAAATAACTAAAGTCTAATACTACCGATTTCCTTTGCCCCTCTAGATGTAGATGTCGTTGGAGTTGGCAGGCCGCAGTAGACTATGGAGTCTACTATGCTCTAGAAGTTGAAGAACTAGGAGCTACAGGAGGTAGACCACGTCCTCTACTTGTGACAGGGGTAGCTTGAGTCACCTCCTCCTCCTCGAAAATATATATATATATATATATCTATAATTTTTTTCCACGATTTTTTCCCAAAAGACCAGGGAAATTTTTTTTTATCCAAGTACTAAACGCGATTTTATCTTTTTTGTTGAAAATATCACGTACGATAATATCGCGATTTTAACAACACTGACAGGAATAGATATGAGAAATCAACCAAGAAAATATTCAAATCTGAGCCGGATCTAGACCTTGGAGGGCAAGATTTGGGCTCAAAGATTGTTTGTGGGAATGGATCTGAGAAATCAGCGAAGAAGATCTTCAAATCTGAGCTAGATCTAAACCCTGGAGGGAAATATCTAGCCTCAAACTTTTGTTTGCAGGGAAGAAACGATAAGATATTTCATTAAAGGCTCCAGATCTGAGATTATTTGAGGAAAATTTTGGCTTTTAAGATAGATCTAGGCCCTAGAGAGCAAGATCTAGTGTCCAAATTTTTTGTAGGGCCAACCATTGAACATTTTGCATCTGAAGCAAAATAATTTTTTCAGAACAAGGGTTTCAAGTTTTGGGGCTCCTAAGCCCAAACTTGTCTTCTTCTAGCCCAACGCTAGCCCTATTGGGCCTAGTGCTAACCTTCATTGGCCCTAGATTTCCCTTTATTTCTGATCTAAATATTTAAATTTTTTGAAGCTGATCATTGGTGGTTTTTTGTAGAAAATTTGGTAAAAATTTATGTTTCAGGTATTGAATTTTTTTGACAACTTGGGCAAGTGATTTTCAAGGCCTAGGGCCAAAGCGTTTGACCTCTAAACCCTCTTTTTCCTCACTGTTTTCTACAACAGTCATATACCTTTCTAATAGTGGTGAAAAACACATCTAAATGTTTTGAAATTAACTAAAAAAATTGCTAAATACATTAATAAGTCACTTATGTTTGATGGGTATAAAAAATTTGGCCTAGATCTACATTTTTGGGTGACTGTTATCTTCGAATAATTTTGTTTCTGAAGTCTGAAATATAACAGTGGCAAAATTTCATGTGGTTTAGCCTAAAATCAGTTCCTAAGTTGTCTAATACATTAAGGAATTAATTTCTTGAGTTGGACATCCATCATTAAGCCTATTTCATATTTTAATTGCTGACTGTAATAAGTATATCAAATCTGATATAATTCTGAAAATCACATCATAACAGGCTGAAAATTTTTGATAATTCATGTGGGCAAGTTTGAAAAATTTTCGGTAAATTTTTGGCATAAAGATAGCATTGATAGCTCACTGTTTTCATTGTCATATTGTTGTTGTCATAACATTTGTTTGTTGTTGTCCTAAAGTTTTTCTTACTGCTGTCCTAAAAAGCAATTTCTAAAAATTAAGTGCTCTAACATCATTGTGAAGGTGACTGTCACAAGTTTTCAAGGGACTGATATATTTGTCTGCAGCAAGCATTTTTTTGTTGTCATAAATCTTTTTCTTTTTTGGTGTTCTTATTGTTTTTGAACACATAACTATTGTCATAGATATCATCTCTAAAAACAAGTGCTTTTGTTTCATTTGTAAAGGCAAATGTTTGCATAGATTATATCAACAAATTTTAGTGGTTTTTTGGACTTTGAATTTCGAGTCTAAGTGTTTGTTGTCTTTTCATTTCCTACTTCAAAATCACATATATAAGCTTGTTTCCCTAAAGAACATTTAAGTTGGAATAGCCGATATTTATCTTTCTAAAGCATTTCTTGTGCTTTGACTAGTGAATGGTAATTGCATTGAACTATAATTCTCTTTGAGCTAAGTAGCATTGAAGGTAACTCCACAAGGCACTGGTATCAATTGTCTAAATCGAATCATTTAAGTCTTGCTAGATCTAAAAAAGTATTTGGTCGCTCAACTGTGTCTCCCAGATTGGTTGGTTCCCAACTGGTCCTTCTTCATTTCATTTTTGTAGGGTCTACCCACCTTAGTCTGTTGTAAGGAGACAACTTAAACAAAGAGATTGGGGATCAGGGTGACAACCCCCGATCTGAGCCGTTGTTGCGGTGACTAGACATTATGTGTGACAACATGTATCATGTAAAAAGAATTATTTTTGAGTCACAACAATCATTTGTCACCTCTACACCAAGTCGACCTTGTCCCCATGAAGTCGGCCTAAATTAGGGCAATTTGACCCAGCAAAAAGACTATATATATAGAGGCAGCTCGACCTATTTGGAGTACTCACTCATCAAGTTTGATCTACAAGAAAGAGAAGAAGAAAAAGAGAGTGAAGTAGTTGGAGAAGGAAGAAGTTGGGAAGACATAAAACGAGTTCATGGGTTATCTATCTCTTAAACGTGTGAAGTTTTTGGGCTATTGCTAGGGTTGAAAATCTGAATCTACTACAGGGCCGCCAAAAATATGTAGCTGGAGGGCAAAAATTATGGGTTGTAGCTACAACTGGGAAGATGACAATTGGAGACTTTAGCAAAGAACATCTACAAGGAGGAAGGGCTGACTTGGCGATTGGAAGAGGTCTTTTCCTAGGTCTAAAGGGTCTTGGATTGTCTAAACTTGATTTGATTTACTAGTGGAATAGTTTCACTGGATTTTCCCCTATAGATGGGTTTTAACCGCCGCTGAGTGCCTACATCTAGTGTCGTTGATCTTCATGTTTTTGATTTGATGATTTCTTGATGAAAAGAAGATAAAAGAGGAACATAAGGAAGATAATAAGAATACAAAAATAACATAGGTAATTATCAACATAAGAAAATCTTTCTGCCTTTCTAATTTTCTAACAAGAGCATATTGCAAGGAGGCTTTACGTGAGACACCACACTACCTCTTAAGGCACATACCCCATCCGAATGTTCACTAGGCATGTCCTTTTAGGATTATCCTTATCATGAATTCCCAATCCTCAAATAATGTCAGTCCTATTCGACCATTCTTATCTTGGATACCTATCCAATCTATTGGAAATATTGAGGGGGGAGTGAATCAATATTCCTTAGCAATTAACACTTTTAAATATTTTCAGAGCATTAGTTAATCTTCAATTATTATTAATGTTTATGTAGTAATAACAGTAAATAAAAGAACATAGTAGACACAAGAATATTAGGTGGAAAACCCCCTCCAGGTCAAAAACCATCGAACGCTTTTCTAATAAATTCTTTAATTTTTAGCCCCAACTTAAATGAAAGCAACAACTTCCTAGAATTCTAGAAAAGCATTCTTCTCCAACTCCCACTTGAAGGACGCCCCAATGCCCTGGTTCCTTTAGTAGTCAACTGAATGGATGCCCCAACATCCTAGACCAACCTACCACCCTGAAGTGTTCACAGGCTCCAACTTGTAGGCAACTTCATGCACCAACCTAGCACCTCCCTGCCACCCTATAATGACTGAAATGAGACAAGAGTGTGGATTCCCATACCAGGGACAACGATCCACGATACAATATGATTTACAATGATTTTGACCGAACACCCAATCACACTATGACCTACAACCCAACCATGACATCATCCCAACAGAGACTCCTATACCTCCCAATAATGCCTTTTTGACTCTAGGCAAATTGACTCTTTTACAATAATGACTCTTCCAATGATGACACTTTTACAAATGACTCTTTTACAACTTTACAATGATGACTCTTGGCCTTGACACTTCTTCATAATATATGGATGGTTGCCATGTCTTCAAAGGATGTCCCGCTACAATGCTTCTTTTGATTTGATACTTCTGCTCTTGAATTCTTGCTTGAAGATGTACTTGAATCTTCTTCTACCTGCATGCAAAATTTTCCCGGCAAAACCAACCACAACCCATCATTAGTGACACCATGCATGCGATGAGAGTAAAGTCCATCTCGAACTAAGAGGCTAAGGCCTCACCTCTCAATCCTACCGAGGATCCCTTCTTGGAATTCTTTGATGGGCAATTAGTCGCATAATGACCCATATCGTGACAATTAAAGCATCTCACTTTAGACTTGTCAACCTTCTTCCCTCCATGAGAAGAATTTGATTTGGAATGAGAATCCTTCTCCTTCACTTTCCTTGCCTTACTTGCTAAGGCCAGATTTTCTTCATCATCCTTGGATGAACCATCTCGTGTGCCCCTCCTAATCTCCTCTTGCATGAGATCCGACCACAATTGTTCCCAATCCGATAGTTTCTCCCTTCCATTCACAGAGTACTGGTAGCTATTCCAGCTCTTTGGAAGGCCGAGGAGAGCAAGGCTGATTCAGGTGGATGTTGGTGGCCACCCACCTATCCCATTTGGACCCCCACAACTGTCCCTTTCAGTTTTTGAGTTTCCTTAATTATAGCGCAGTTTACTATTTTTAGCAGTTTTTCGGGTCCTAAACTTCTGGAGCCGTTTTGAGGCCCTAAACGACGTTTTTTGGGAAATCTACCGCCAACGATTTTTCTGCTCAAAAAATTGTCTTTTCCATCGTAGTCCTCAGAGAGATCTTTCCAACGAGCTATCATGCGCGTCAAACGGAGATAATACGACCAATTTGCAACCCCGAGAAGTTGATGTACCAACTTCCCCAAAAACGGGGCCCACAATTTGGCGTTTCATCTTCTAGGGTTAGGTTTTGGAATGTGAAGGGCTTTCCATTGTTTCCCAACAATAAATAGGCCTTCGAGCCTCATTGTAACACAGTTCAGAGCAGTTCAGAGGCATGTAGCCACCACATCTCTTCTCAGAGATAAGCTACCATCGCCCTAGCTGGTTTATTTCCATTCCTGTTTGTAAGCATATTTCAGTATTTTCTATTAATGAAATGAAGCATTATTTCCGCTGCATCTTTGTGTATATGGTTATCTCTGTATTTTGTTGCGTTCGTGTTTAAATCTGGATCAAAGGCTCACCATATCATCATCAGCAGTAGTTATTCCCACACTGCTAAGCTCATCTCTACAAGTGGTGAGCTTTTTCAGATATGTGGAAATAGTATCACCGTTCTCCATCTTGATTCTTCGAAGCTTATCCTTGAGCGCCAATTTCCTCCAGTCACTGTTATTCTAGTAGAGGTCCTTCAATGTCTTCCACATTGAATATGGAGTATCCTTCCCATAGAGACTCGAGACAATATGGTCTCGAACTCCCTCAAGGATGATCTGTCTCGCCCTCGCTATACACTTCTTCCACTCAGGCAACTCTTGTGCATTAGTTGAAGCTAGCTTTGGGATTTCTCGATCAATGAAGTCCTTCAAGCCGTTGTCTTCTAATAAAGCCTCCATGCGATCTTTCCATGCTATGTAATTCGAGTTGGCTTCCAAGGCATACTCGAGTCTCAAGCCATAGAACGCCATTGGCCAAACTTGAAGTATTATATGAATTCAATTTGCACCTGCAACCCCGAACTTCAAACTTCAAATTCTCTTCTCAGTATACTGTTCACAGCTTCGATAACCTTTGCTCCGATACCATGTAGAAATTATGACTGTAGATAAACCTGATAATGCAATATAACTAAAGCAAAATACTTGAATCTACTTCTACAATCATTTAGCGGAAGCTTAAAAGATTTGAGCAAGATCAAGCGGAACACATATAACAAGAGAAGAATCAATGCACATGAAACACTGAAGAATACTCAGGGGAAAGCCTCAGTTAAAAACCCCATTATCTGTATTATCATACAAGGTGGAAATATATCAGAATTACACAAGGCCTGAGCTCTCACAGCTATCCAGCTCCTAATACAATCCTCCTGGATGCTCATAGGCAAACAAGGCTTCTCACAAACCTTCTCCTCTGCCCTCCAAGCCTCCTAATTCCTTGTGCAGTTTCTCCTGGGTGATCCAGCTGTTACCAAGTGTAACACTATTCACTTACACTGATCTCACACCCTATAAAACTCAATGTTTTTAAAACCGGAACCGGTGACCGGACTGGTCCACCTAATGAACCGATTTACCGACCGGAATCGGTCTAACCGGGACTGGTTTGGTCTAAACGAACCGGTTTTAAAAAATACATTAAATAATTAATTTTTAATGAAACAAAACTATTTTTAAGATGTAAAACCATGATTCCAAACCAATAGAGACAAAATATGCAAAGTTTGTTCATTTATATACCATGTAAAGGTGAATATATCAAAATGGCACCGAGTACAATACATATCATCGACAAAATAGCAAAATACATAAGAAATGAGGCTCTAAATGGCCTATAAAGTCCAAAAACAACGTTGCAAGCTATGAGGCCATTGACCTACTACAAGTCTACAGTGTACACATGATCAATCATCAAGTTCATCACCACTACTAGACACATGATCATCATCAGGAGCTACATAGACATCATCTGGTTCAGAGTCTGAGGATGCCTCAGCTTGATCTGCAACCTCAGTATCAATGCCACCAATGACAATAGAAGTGCACCTAATGGAAGCACGAGTTTGTCGACCTGCATGACTAGTGCCTTCCATTGGTTCTTTGCCTTTCCTTGATGTCACTATTGATCCTAGTTCTGATGCCACCACATAATCTGCATCATCCCCCGCTAAAGCCATGTCGATATCAAAATCTGTGTCAAACATAGGTTCTTCAGTCTCCTCCACCCATTCTGATGTTGGATCAATATCGTCCAACACAATGGCATCTAGATCAGGAGTTTTGCTCATCATTTGGAGCTTCGATTGCATTTATTGTTTACCCTCAAACCATGAAATCCTGAAAACCATTAAGTCTACTGAATTTTGAGTGAAATCTAAAATTCTAGTTTCTCCATATGAAATCCAATGAGGTCGAAACCACTATCAAACATCCTGAGTCATTTCATGGCAATGTTAAAAATTTAAGTAAAAGGATGAAAATGAAAATTAAAGGAAATGTCACTTTTACTTTAAGAATTTAACATGACCATTAATTGCTAACATTGTTAGGGTTGAAACACCCTTAGTTTCCCCCCAAAACCCCTAAACACAGTGAAAAATATGATTTTTTAACTTTGCGGTGGGCGTGCCTAAAACCGGCCGGTTTAGGATAGAACCGGTCGGTTTGATACAAATCGGCCGGTTCCGTCCTAAACCGGCCGGTTTTCACCGGTTAGGGCAAAAAAATGGCGAAATGGCCTTTCCAATCGAGTTTTTTGACCAGTTTAGACCGACGGCCTTGCTAACCGGCCGGTTAGACCAGTAACTGGTTTTTAAAAACGGTTTTGAAAACACTGGTAAAACTACGCAATCCTCAAGGAACCTTGTTCCTTCTGCATGGATGAGTTTCCTTTATAGGAAAACTCATGCAACTGATAGTACACTGTCCATGTCTTTAATCTCAACTGGGTCTTTCTCAGAATAGACATGCATGAGTTATCGATGAGAGAATCTTCAGTTATCCGGAGTACACTAGTTGGATGCATGCATGCATTAACTGACTGATTTCACAATTAGTTCCTAAAATTGTTTGGAACTAATTTAACTGGACTTAACTCAGTTAACTGAGGTAACTAATTACAACTCAATCTTATCTCCTTAATTAAGGGATAATTTCCTTAACTTAAGGGATAATTGTTGCATGACTTCACAAAGACTTCTGGCTTGAATTTTTCCAACTAATTAACTCAAGATGAATTAATTATTTATTTTTCAAGCCGCTGGTGAGACTAAATACAATTTTAATTCAAAGACAAATAAAATTGGAATATTCTGGATTCTATTTTTAACATTTCTTGTTGCTATTTTCAACACCTCTTAAGGCACATACCCCATCCGGATGTTCCCTAGGTATGTCCTTTTAGGACTATCCTTATCATGGATTCCCAATCCTCAAATAATATCGGTCCTCTTTGACCATTCTTATCTTGGATACCTGTCCAATCTGTTGGAAATATTGAGGGGGGGTGAATCAATATTCCTTAGCAATTAACACTTTTAAATCTTTTTAGAGCATTAGTTAATCTTCAATTATTATTAATGTTTATGCAGTAATAACAGTAAATAAAAGAACACAGTAGGCATAAGAATATTAGGTGGAAAACCCCCTCCGGGTCAAAAATCATCGAACGCTTTTCTAATAAATTCTTTAATCTTCAGCCCCAACTTAAATGAAAGCAACAACTTCCTAGAATTCTAGAAAAAACATTCTTCTCCAGCTCCCACTTGAAGGACACCCCAATGCACTGGTTTCTTCAGTAGTCAACTGAATGGATGCTCCAACATCCTAGACCAACCTCCCACCCTGAAGTGTTCATAGGCTCCAACTTGTAGGTGACTTCATGCACCAACCTAGCACCTCCTTCCCACCCTATAATGATTGAAATGAGACAAGAGTGTGGATTCCCATACCAGGGACAATGATCCACGATACAATATGATTTACAATGATTTTCACCGAACACCCAATCACACTATGACCTGCAACCCAACCATGACATCATCCCAACAGAGACTCCTATACCTCCCCATAATGCCTTTTTGACTCTAGGTAGATTGACTCTTTTACAATAATGACTCTTCCAATGATGACACTTTTACAAATGACTCTTTTACAACTTTACAATGACGACTCTTGGCCTTGACACTTCTTCACAATATACGAATGGTTACCATGTCTTCAAATGATGTCCCGCTACAATGCTTCCTTTGATTTGATACTTCTACTCTTGAATTCTTCCTTGAAGTTGTACTTGAATCTTCTTCTACCTGCATACAAAATTTTCCCGGCGAAACCAATCCCAAAACAAAACAAAATACCCTTCAACTTACCTCTGCAGAAGACAAAGACTCCAACTCTTGATATAGGTCTGGACTCTATGCAAGACTATATCCAAAACTAACCTAAAGATATATACAATAAAAACTGATGACAAACCCTAGACTTGTAATGAACTAAGTTCTAAGTACAACAACAGAGACCATTCTATCAACTATGACAAGACAAGTAACATGAACTTACAACATCATATAGATTTAGCAGACTTGGTGTAGCATCAAATGTGTGGTATCAAAACTCACTGTGACATATAGAGACAGAGATATAACCGAGACCCTGTATATACTTACAATGTCCTGCAAAAACATATGTTAGAGATGATCCTCAAAATTCAAATGTAAACACTAATCATACATACCTTGCCGTAGGAGACTTACCATTGACTGTTGATGTGTGGTCCTTACTGCAATGATCCTTGAATGCATGCTCTTTCTTGCATTCTAGAAGCTCGATATTGAACCTATTGTATCTATGTAATTTCGAATCTCTAGGGTTTGAAATTTCGTCTTGTGGTAGCCCTCTAAGTGCTCTTTCCAACCCCACAGGTCTGATCAAGGTTGGATCCTTCAAGAATGAGTTATGCCCAATCTCCCACAATGACCTGATTATAGACTAGTTCAGTAGAGCGAACTTGTACGAAGTGCCACGTGTCATTGTTGCGACCTTCGGCCCTGAAAACGCTACTCAACAAACTACACTCTGTCCTCTTTTTGTGACTATTTTTGAAATTTGAATCCAATGCTCAGAGAGAAAGTTATGACGATTTTCCCAACGTCACCTCTTTGACATGGAATTATGGAGCCTGCAAAAGCCCTAACTTCCTCAGACCATATCTCTAAAAAAATAGCGAACCAAGATTTGAAATTCAGTCACGAGGTTCATCAAGATTTCGGCTCTAATGGGTTTTAATTTTAGCTTCTGAAGCTTCGCTGAAAAAACATTATAGCGAAAATGCCACAATGGTTTGTTTGAAGCTACAAAATCCCTAGTAGAGGAGGATATGAGGGTCATTATTTATATGAATCTTGAGTTGAGAGTGTTCTCAACAAGTGAACGTTGGAGGGATTTTAGGAGCAATTTTTTTATATTAATTATTGACTATTCAATGACCACAACCAATTATGAGTGCCATGCCACAACCACATAGGGTTTTAGCCCACTAACTAGGGTTACTAACTTCAAACATGAATATCTCTCAAACCCTGAAGAATTACTTCGCGTTCCATATATCAACATAAACATCTCGACGAGTAGAATCCATCTAGAAGATCCTTGACTCAGAATAGAGTAAGTTGTCAAGTCAAAATGCCCATGCAAGATCGGGGTAACCCCTGGTGCTGCTTGGGTTGACATCAATGACAACCACTAATCAACAATCTCCCCCTTTGGCATTGATGGCAACACAAGTACTCCCCCTGCAATCATGACACCTCTTCCTACTTCCTTCTCTCCCCCTTTGTCATTAATGGAAAAGGGTAACTCCCCTTGACAAACAACCATCCTGCGGACCTATACACACCTCCACTCCCCCTTTCTACTCGAGTAGATAAGAGAAAGAGTCTAAACAAAACTTGGGAGAATCCAAAGCTTTTGGCGAAGATACTCAAATGCTTCACGAGGTAATGATGTGGTAAAGATGTCAACAATTTGTTCCTTTGTGTCAACATATTCAAGCTTGATATTCTTTTCGGCGACCTGCTCTCTAATGAAATGATATTAAATTGGAATGCGCTTCGTTTTGGAATGCATCACAGGATTCTTGGAGATACTGATGGCGCTGGTGTTATCGCAAAATATGGGAATAGGCTCATCAAACTTGACTTGAAGATCTTGCAAGTTTTCTTCACCCAGAGAACTTGTGTACAAGCTGTTGCCGTGATATATTCTGCTTATACTGTGGATAACGAGATTGAAGATTGCTTTTTACTTAACCATGAAACAAGCTAACCACCTAGATAGAATGTTGCTCCACCGGTACTCTTACGATCATCAACGCTTTTGGCCCAATCTGCATCTGTATAAGCTTGGATAACTAGATCATTTCCTTTGGGATACCATAGACCATATTCCGCTATGCCCTTAAGATACCAAAGAATTCTTTTGACGACAATAATATGAGATTCTTTTGGTGCTTCTTGGAATCTTGCTACTTGTCCCAACTCCCCCTACATCAAATCAGGTCGAGGGGTTGTCACATATAAGAGACTACCAATCATGGATCTATACAACCTTTGGACCACATCCTTTGACAAATTTTCTAAGCTTAACTTGCAACATCTAAAGACTGGCTTGCAATCTTCCATTTGGAATTTTTTGAGCATTTCTTTGATGTACTTGGTTTGATATATGAATATTCCTTTATCCTATTGAGAAATCTAAAGCCCTAAAAAGTATGTCCGTTTGCCAATCATAGACATTTCAAACTCACTTTGCATTTTTGTGGCAAATTCTTTACTTAATTTGTCATCACTGCTTCCAAATATTATATCATCCACATATACTTTGATAATTGTTAGGTTATCTCGATCCACTTTCACATAAAGATTGTTGTCAACACTTCCTTTCTTGAATCCTTGTTGATGTAGATATCCGTCAAGGCGGGCATACCAAGCCCTAGGAGCTTGCTTGAGACCATATAGAGCCTTCTTTAATATGCAGACATAGTCTTCTTTGTCAGAGAGCAGAAAACCTTCGAGTTGTTCAATGCAAACTTCTTCCTCCAATTCACCATTTAGAAAAGCTAACTTAACATCCATTTGGTAGACCTTGATTTTTCTCAAGCAAGCATAAGCGAGAAACATCCTGCTAGCTTCCATTCTGGAAACTGGAGCAAATGTTTCTTCAAAATCAGTTCCTTCAACCTGTGCATATCCTTTCCAGACTAATCTTGCCTTGTTCCTGGTAACCTGTAATCCTTCAACTATTTTTCTCCCCATGAACCTGTAATGAAACTTCCATCTTGTTTAAACTACCCTCATGTCAATTGTAGACTTGTGCCATATACTTCTACATAGACTCCTCCTCTACAAACATTAAGGAGTCAACAATCTAGATTGTTCAAAATAGTGAGTCACCCAACGGGCCATCTTGACTTGAGTCATTATCTGAAACAACTACTAATTCCTCACAATCTGTTATGAATCGTGAAATCATAATTGTTGGGACCTTATTGCCTTCTTTATTTTCTTGCTCATCTTGTATGTGTTCATCCTGTACCTGTTTTCCTTTCCAAACCTTCTTATTCTCGTGTTAAACTTTTCATTCATGGTTGATTCCATCTTGTACCTGCAGCTACGAGCTATGTGTCCATAGTTATGACATTTGTAACATTAAATGTTATTCATAGAAGATTCTGTTTGGTGTCTATCTTGTGATCATGCAAATTTGCTTCTAGGGTTTTGCTGATAATAGTTGTACATGTTTGGAACTTCACAATCCCTAACCATATGTACAAAATTGTTTCATTTTGTAACATTCGATATCATCTCTCAAATGATCAAATTTGTTGATATTATGCCGAGTTTTGGAATATCCATTTCTGAAGGATCTTCTGGAATTATATTCATGTTAAAATTGGCAACTAAGGCCAAACTCCATGTGGGTCACCTTATTTATGGCAGTTGATATTTTTCTTGGATCCCTCTCATCAAGAGGTGTAGGATTGATCTAAAGATCATCCGATTCTAATAAGTATTCATGGAGTTATGAATTCATTTGTGTTATATGACAATTTGTCAAGGTCGGCCAGCGACCAAATTACCCCCACATGTGTTCAACGTTTTAGCATAAAATGAGATGACTTGAGAGTCATTTTACACACACTTCACTCTTGATTTCTCTCTAGTTGTTCTAGGTTTTAGTGGAAGAGAAATCTAAGAGAGGAATCCCTAAATGCAGAAGGTAAGGAGCCCTAGTATGAGACCTAGACACAGTCAAAGAGGGCTATACGCTACCCTATATGTTGGTCTCTACAAGCCCTAGCCGCAGTCAAGAAGGAAGCCTACACACTGCCCTATACGCTGGTCTCTACAAGCCCTAGCCACAGTCAAGGAGGGTTACTATGGTGCCCTAATCGCAGGTCCATGATCCCCTAGCCACAAACCACTTCAAGTGATCGAATTGACGGATGGAGGGCCAAGGATCTGTGGACAAGGAGGGCCACTTCAAGTGACCGAATTCATGGATGGAGGGCCAAGGATCTAGGGCCGAGAAGGTAGGCTGCTAGGGCAAGTAGAGGGAAGCTAAACACAGGAATTTGAGTGGCTGTTTGGGCATGTTGAGGAGGCTGAAAGCTACAGCAGGCTAGGCCGCAGGCCATAGCAAGCTGTTGGAGTTATTTCATGGCTGTGTTGGGAAGATAACGTGGCATGGGAGGAGCCTCTTCAAGGTTGGTCGCAACACTAGAGGGCTAGTCTTGTTGTGTGTTGGGTTAAGGGCAGTGGCACATACCCTAACTAGAAGTGTTGTCACAACAATGCCAACAATTGGGACAACAACAATAATGGGACAATAACAATTGGGACAACAGCAATGGCATGCTAACAAATGGGACAACAACATGACATGGTGCAGCAATAGCCAATTGGGACAGCAATACGGTAAGCAAGGTACAAGCAGCACATGGTGCAGCAATAGCCAATTGGGACAGCAATACGGTAAGCAAGGTACAAGCAGCACATGGTGGCAAGCATGGTGTTGCATGGACATTGGGCAAGGTGCAACAAGCACATGGTGCTGCAAGCACATTGGGCAAGGTGCAGAAAGCACATGGTGGCAAGCATGATGCTGCAAGCACATGGGACAGCAGTGTGGCAACATGGTACAACAATAGCACATAGGATAGCAATGGTATAGTATGAGGCAGCACTGATGAGTGTAGCAAGATGATAAGGTACAACAAGATGTTGCAATACAGGAAGGTGCAGCAGTATGATGTGTGCAGCATAGCAATGAGGTCCAGCATAGTGATGATGGGTGCAGCATGGTGCAGCACAGTGAGGTGGAGCGTGATGACGAGGTGCAACACAATGATAGGTGATGGAGTCAACTTGGAGAATCAGTTGAAGCAACATGTCTTCAACTGAGTTCAACTACCTCATGTATCATCTACTTAGAGATGATCTATGCTCTTATTTAGATAAGTCAACATGTTGACTTCTATTGTATATGTACTATATCTCTCTCTCTGCTGAACTATTGAAGAACATATAAGAAGAATTGATCAAGGGTTTCGACACATTGGGTTTTGTCCCTGGCTAGCGCCACATCTTGTGTCCTCTTGTCTTGGCTTGTCTTCTGTGATCTATGTTTATGTTTTATCTGCAGCTTACTTTAGTGTTGATGTGATTGCTAATCTGGAAAAGATATTGAGCTAACTGTGAAAATTGAAATAAATTGCTCTAAGCATAGAACATACCTAAAATTAACAATTCATCCCAAACATACATGCGACATTTTGCAGCTCTATGTCCAAACCTTCCACATGAATAACAATGACCATAAAAGATAGCTTGGTACCTGGGAGGAAATCTTCTTCAAGGAATTGCCTTCCAAGGTTCTTCCTGCGAGTCTTGATCTCTTGATTTAGCTGAGAGATCTATCTACTTGGTAGATTTTGCATATCCATCTTCTTTAATTGTCATAGAAGGACTCAACCTCTTTTCGAATTTTTCTTTGTAACCAAGAACAGTCTTGTCATTGTAACAGAAACAAGAACATGATGTCAATTCTATCAATCTAGGGTTTGCATAGATTCTCAGAGGGTGAATTTCTAGGGTTCTAGTTACAAACCCTATATTTCTTGATCCAACCCTTATTAGGATTTTTACTTTCAACATCAACCTTAGGGATTTTAATTTCAAATCCTAGGTCTTACTCAATTCAACCCTTGCTAGGGTTTTACCATATACCCTAGATTATCTTTGCAAGATTTCAATTTGCAAACCCTAGATGTTTTATTTCAATTGTTAGGGTTTCTATAGAGGGAACAACCAAAAAAATAGGGTCGGGGTTTTTCACTTTTTCTAGGGTTTTCTAATCCAAATCCCATCTAGGGTTTACAATACCTAGATACCAAAAATCTTCAAGAACACGAGATTTACAAACCCCAGATTTTTATAGTATGCTTGCAAAATCCCTAAATACTATTCAAACCCTTTATCATCATCAAAATTTTGACATAAACAAATTATACATACCTCTTGCGATATACCTTCGAAGATTCTTCAAGAGATGCCTCAACTTCTCTTATGTTGAGCTGCCCACTTTGTCTTCTTGCAGAGTTATGCCAATCTTCAAATATCATTTCTTTTCATCCATATGTAGCTCATAGATGTGCTCCAAGTATTTTGGTGAAATTTATCTAAACAGAAGTCTCATACTTCACAATTTGGCATGGTCATATACTCCATTGATGTCACATATTGTATACATGTAGATAATTGTTCTCTATCAAAGATGGCACAAATTCATGTGTTTGTAACTGTGATCTAATTCTCATGGTTGATATATACTTCACAGACCATTATAAATATCATTGTCAAGGATACCGCTAATCTTTATTGGATTACTATCATCATATGCCAACAGGAGTAGGCTATATAGTATTCCAACCATGCATTTAGGTCACTGTTATGTTTCTGATGTCTCATATAGAGTTACAGGCCTTAGAGTTTACACTAGAGATGCCACTATTCAATGATGATGGCAATGTCATACAAGACGAACCATTGTGCAACATGCCTCGCAGACTGCATCCAATTATAGAGCAATGCAGGCCATTCTTAATCATATCGTTTGGAATGTGATGCCACATAATGCAAATCTTTGAGTGTTGATACAACATCTACAAGGAGCTTTGTAATTTATGTGAACCATCAACCCGATCCATTTCGGATTGAGCGAGCCACCATTGTAATGAGTCAACAGAGATACAAGCTACTTGTGTGCCATACGATCATTACAATTCTTAGTTGCGATGCCTCTTAGATCTTCTTGTCGAACCACATATCCATAGTTCGAAGTCATTCGAGGTCATCATAAGAAATAGTGACCCATTGGAATGTTACAATCCACAGGTGAAGCGAGCCATGTACAAGTGATATGCAGGCCAATAAGTCACTAAATTTTAGTGATGTTCACAAGTCGAGCCAGAGGTTCGTTAGGTGAATGATCTGATCCACACAAATTATATCATATGATGCAAATCACAATGCTCAGTAATACATTTCCCCATAATTGAGTAACACCGATGTTTCGATTAGTCATACATGTCGAAACATGTCATTTCCGAAAACGATCCAATGTTAAAACAATGTGATCCGTAAAAAATGATTTATCATTCCTCTGTCTGGAGAGCGAATCATAGATTTCTAGCCATAAATAAATGAGCGAGCCTTCAACAGAGTGCGAGTCATATCAAGAACGAATCATTGTTCACAGGGAGAGTGAACTAATCTATGAATGCCAACAGAATTATGTAACAGAACTTCGTCTTTCTTCATGATCTTTAGGCCTCTTTTCTACAAACCTAAGCTCTAATACCATATTGGAAATTGGAAGGTTTTTCATTTTATCATTAGATTTCCATTACATGATAATTACTAGTGAGACTATTATCATTTTATTATTATGTTTTCTTTCTTCATCAAGAAATTAACATAAAACATGAAGATCACATAAGACAATAGAACACAAGATCTAAGCTCCAAGCCAGGCAAAACCCCTCCAAAGGGAAAACCAAAAAATTTTCTTCTTATAGAATCATATCAAATGAGCACAAGATATAAGCTCCAAGCCAGGGAAAAACCCCTCCAAGGGGGAAAACCCAGAAAATTCTCTTCTTATCAAATCAGATCAAATGAGATATCCAAGGCCCATAACCATAGAAGCTTCCACCTCTAGATGCCAAGTCAAACCTTCTTTACTTCAACAAATTAGTAGGACACTAGCAACAAGAGATGTACTAAAGCAACTCTTGCACAAATTCTAGCACAAGAAGATATCCTCTCTTTCAGACTTCGACTCTCCACTTCTTATCTGCCCTCTCTATAATATTTCAAACCAAAAACCATCCAAGTGTGTGTTCAAATGAGCTCCATCTTCCCTCTATTTATATATTTTAGAGGGATGCGAATAGGCATGTCCATTGGGGCAAGGTCGACTTGCCATGTAGGCTGACTTAGCATCTAGAGGGGTTTTTGTCCCAAAATTACATTTATTTATTTTTTCTTTTTCTTTTACAATGGGTCCAAAATAGGACTTTGACTCTTTCACCCAAAACCTAGAAGCATGAAGAACATGCTTTTCTAGAAAAAGAAAAAAAAAAAAAAAAATCTTTTGTTTTCTTTTTCTTTCTACATCAAAACATAATAGTACAAATTATAAAGACCAAAACTAGTTACATTCTCCAATGTTGAAAAGTTTAACTAGGTTCAGTCTTCTTGATGACATGTAATTATGACTTTTGTAAATGATGTAATAAAGGAAATAAAATTATTTTTGTAAGTCTTGCTTCATGGGTTTCATGAGCAAGTGATTTTATTTTAGGTGGCTCCCATTGAGAGCCTTAGGATTTGTTATTAAGGTCAAAAAATTAATGGCATGTATGAGCTCTTCTTGAGCGTACGTAAAATGTATATGAGTCAACCTAGTGTCTAGAAAGTCCTCCAAAAGACAAGCACAGTCCTCCTCTCTTAAAGTAGGCCTCTGTTAATTGGCAACTGGGGCCAAACTCCATATGGGTCACCTTATTTATGGCAACTGATATTTTTCTTGGATTCTTTTCTTCGAGAGGTGTAGGATTGATCTAAAGATCATCCGATTCTGACATATGAAAATTAAGACATGAATTTATTTGTATTATTGACAAATTGTCAAGGTCGGCCAACAATCAAAACAGGCATTTTTACCCCCAGTTCATCCTCAACGTTGCATATAAAAGGAGGAGACCTCAAGTCATTATTCCATCATCTCATCTTCACTCATCTCTCTCTCCTCACTTGATTGCGTAGGCAAATCTGGCAGCTTTCTCTCACACATACGAAGGAAGGAAGACTTTTATGTTTGACTGCATTGATCAGGTTTGACTGAGCTGCAGGGAGACTGTTTTGGGCTGCATTGACCAGTGTTGACCTCCCTTTGACTGCGCTTTGGGTGTGGCTGCTTCTCCTTGGTAGGTTGAAGATTTTGGCACGGAAACCAAGGTTATCTGACCTCTATTTTGACCAGTGTTGGCTGCCCTAGTTGTTGGTTGCAGTTTGACTTTCATTGACCAACATTTGACTGGACTATTCAAGGTTGTTTTGCACTGTTTGGGTTTGTTTTCGGAGGCCAAAATTGACTGAGTTTGACCAAGTTGCTTGAAGGAAGAATTCTGCCCTGTTTGACCAGCGTTGACTTTTCTCGTTAGGGCTTTACTGCGGCTGTCATAAATGATCAGATTTGTAAATTTGTACTATCTCTCTTTGCTGAACTACTGAAGAATATAAGAATAATTGATCAAGGGTTTCCCCACATTGGGGTTTGTCCCTGGCTAGTGCCACATCTTGTGTCCTCTTGTATTGGCTTGTCTTCTATAGTTTATGTTTATGTTCTATCTGCATTTTACTATCATGTTGATGTGATTGCTAGACTGAATATTGATATTGGGCTAATTAAGAAATTGAAGTAAATTGCTCTCAAGCATAGAACATACCAAAAATTAACATAGTATCAGAGGTGAGGTGAAGACAAAGCCCAAGCAAGCGTGAAAGAGCAATCACCGAAGGCAGTTGGACAAGGACAAAGGCTCAAAGGGTTCCTCATCCCACTTCTTGGCTGAAGACAAGCTCCGTGAAAAGTTTGACTATCATGGATGGAAGATGTCTCTTGATCTAACATTGGAGGAAAAAGAAGTGTTGGACTATGTGAGGGGTAAAATCCCTAAGCCTCCTTCAAATTCACCGACTGCTACAAAGAACAAGTACAACAAGGCTGAAGTCAAAGCAAAGAAGATTATCAGAGATTTCATTGACAAGCATTTGGTGGCCTACATCTCCGATCTAAACACCTCCAAGGAAATCTATGATAGGTTGGTCAGCATGTTCAAGGTTAGTGATGCAAATCAAATTTTATTTCTCAAAAATAAATTGAAGGATATTAAGAAGGGCAAGGACGAGGATATTCAATCCTACTTCTTAAGGATCATTGAGATCAAGAATGATCTTCTATCAATTGAAGAAGTCATTTTTGACAGGGAACTCACTATCACTATTCTCAATAATGATCGAATTCCAGGATTTGAAGAATTAATGTCGAGATGCATTCAAGAAGAAACAAGAATGGTGGAGCAAGAAATGCCTTCTAATAGAGGCAACCCCACTGCTTTCTCCACTCATGCCAAAAGGAGAAATAATGCAGGGTTTAAAGGTCATTTCAATGGAAAGCCTAGACCTAAGGGTGGAAGGAAGGGAAGGTGTTTTGTTTGCAATAATTTTGGCCACTATGCAAGGGAGTGTCCAAATAGAAGGGACACATCACATGATGGTGATCACAGTCACTCTAGGGGCAACTTCAACAACAACAATCAAAGGAATGGCAAGTTCAATGGCAAAGGAAAAAGGAATACGGGACATCATGGAAATGGTCAACCCTCCAAGAAAGCAAGGAACTCCAGGTATGAAGAATCAAATGTTGTTAACAATAAGCAAAAGGAATACTATCTTATATTGGCCCTCTCCACTACCTCTCCTTCGGACTCTTCGAGGAATTAGCTAATTGATAGTGGTACCTCAAGGCACTTCACCGGCTACAAGGAAGCTCTCTCTAATCTGATAGAGAAAGAGACAAACTTGGAGATTATTGTTGGAAACGATGGCACCTATCCCATGAAGGGAGTAGGGAATGTTACTCTTCAATTGAATCAAGGTAATACGATTCATTTACAAGAAGTTCTATATGTACCTGATCTCAAGAAGAACCTGGTGTCCATTTCGGCAATGGAAGACAAAGGATACAAGGTGGCATTCATCGATGGAAAGGTATGTGTTTGGAAAAGAAAGTTTAAAGATGCTTTTATTCTTGGGTTCCAGGTTGATACTTTGTATCAAGTTGGAGGAAGTCCATTGGGAGCCATGTCTTGCAACACATCTCTTCAATTTGAGCTATGGCACCAGAGGTTTTCCTATCTACATTATAAGGCTCTACCCGATGTGAGACAGATGGTGACAGGTATGCTCGAATTCAAAGTAGAGCATGAAGGTGTATGTTCGGGATGTGCCGAAGGAAAACTTACAAGGGGACCATTCCCCTCAAGTAATAGCAAGACCATAGATATATTGCAATTGATCCACTCCGACATATCTGGTATGATGCCCGTAAACTCTTCGGGAAGATACTTATATTATCTCACCTTTACGGATGACTATTCTCGCAAGACTTGGATCTACTTATTGAAAAAGAAGGATGAAGTGTTCACCTAGTTCCGTCACTTCAAAGTCATGAAGGAAAATCAATCCGAGAAGAGAATCAAGATATTGACGACTAATAATGGGACCGAGTATGAAACCAATGAATTCCATGACTATTGCAAAGAAGTTGGCATTAAGAGGGAGACCACAACACCACACACTCCCGAGCAGAATGGTGTGGCCAAAAGAAAGAATCGTACTATTGTAGAAGTTGCTCGTGCCATGCTTCATGATCAAGGGCTTCCGAAGTTTCTATGGGCCGAAGCTGCAAATACTGTCGTGTATTTTCAAAATTGATGCCCTCATCAAGCATTGGACTCCAAGACTCCCGAAGAAATGTTCATTAGTAAGAAACCTGATGTCTCTCACTTTAGAATTTTTGGAAGTCCCGTATATTTTCATGTGTCGAAAGAGAAAAGAAGCAAATTAGGTGCATCTGGGAAGAAAGGAATCTTTGTGGGCTATAGCGAAAATTCTAAGGGCTATAGAATTTATGTGGCTGGTCAAAGGGAAGTTGAGATAAGTCATGATGTCACCTTTGATGAAGATATGGCCCTCAGCAAGATCAACAACCTTTCGATTCCAAGGAAGGACAAAGAAGATGACACCGGAAAATAGGGTGAAAAAGAGGACGAGACAATGCCGGATGTTGATGAACCTACGGATCCTATTGATCCTCCTCCTCCAGAGCCCTCCTCCTCTAAGAGGAGACCCTCATGGTTTAGGGAGACTCTCGAATATGCCGAGAGACGTAATGCACCAAGGGGGACTTTCCATGAAAGCAAGAAGCCGAACAGGTATCAAGGATACTTGACCGTTATGAGCACTATCATTCAAAATGAGCCTTCATCATTTGAAGAAGCCGTGAAGCAACAAGTATGGAAGGATGCTATGAATGAAGAATATGAGTCTATTAAGAAGAGTGATGTTTAGGATGTGGTTCCTAGACCCCAGGACAAATCGTTTGTCACCTCTAAGTGGCTCTACAAAATCAAGCATGGAGCCAATGGAAGTGAAGAAAAGTTCAAGGCTCACTTTGTTGCTCGAGGCTTCTCTCAAAAGGAAGGTGTAGATTACGATGAGATATTTGCACTTGTTGCCCGATACACCACCATCCGCTCGATCATAGCCCTTGCTGCCTCGCAAGGATGGAACCTACATCAGATGGATGTCAAGACCGCTTTCTTGCATGGTTCGATCAAAGAGGAAGTCTATGTGGAACAACCCGAGTGGTTTAGGGTTCATGACTGGGAATCTCATGTATGCAGGTTGAAGAAGGCTCTCTATGGCTTGAAGCAAGCACCCCGAGCTTGGTATGAGAGGATTGAGAGCTATCAATGAAGCTGAGATTCACTAGGAGTGAACCTGTATCGAACCTTTACTTTAAGGTTGAAGATGATAAACCTCTCATACTGGTACTTTATGTAGACGACCTCTTTCTGACAGGTGCAGACCCTCTCATTCGCAAATGTAAGAGGGAGTTGGCTTTCGAATTTGAGATGAAGGACCTAGGACTAATGCACTACTTCCTAGGGTTGGAGGTCTGGCAAAATCCAAGAGAAATTTTCCTATTTGAAGGAAAATATGTCGTGAAGATATTGGAAAGATTTGGGATGGTGGACTGCAAGCCTGTGACTACCCCGATGGAACTTAACTTCAAGAAGTTATGTGGTAGTGTTACTGGACCTGTATTAGGAAATGCTTCTGAGTATCGTCAACTCATAGGAGCGTTGATGTTCTTGGTGAACTCCCGTCTGGATATATGTTTTGCAGTTAATATGTTGAGCCAATATATGGTTGAGCCTCATCATATACATTGGATTGGTGCCAAGAATCTTCTGAGATATCTTCGGGGCACAATCACTCATGGACTGAGATACACTATCGGAGATGTGAGGCTACATGGTTATTCGGATGTTGATTGGGCCGATAGTGTGGTGGATCGCAAGAGCACTTCTGGGTGTTGTTTCTCTTTGGGTTCTGCTTCGATATCCTAGATGAGCAGGAAGCAGAAGTTGGTTTCCTTGAGCACCGATGAGGCTGAATACATAGCTACGAGTATGGCCTCCTGTGAATTTATTTGGTTGAGGAAGCTCGTCAGTGAGTTGTTTGGACATGTGTTGGATACCACCGTGATCCTCTGCGACAACCCGAGTGGGATCTGATTATCAGAGAATCCTGTATTTCATGATCGCTCCAAGCACATAGATATCAGGTGCCACTTTATTTGAGATATGGTACAACGAGGAGCAATAAGGCTCCATCACGTTGGGACTGATGAGTAGGTCATCAACATTCTGACAAAGCCCCTGGGAAAGGTCAAATTCTTGACTTTCCAAGAACGACTAGGAGTTGTGGAGGGACCCTCTTCTGAGGGTCCTGTATGATATGGACATTGAGCTCTGGGAGCTCCTGGGGGCTTGGGTTACTTCTTGGAGCGATGAGAAACCATAGGATGAGTGGTTTCCCCTAGTGGTTTGTTGTGTACACGATGAGTGGTTCAACCTTCCCCTGTGATACCCCGTGGCAACATGTAGGTAGGATGAGTGGTTCATCCTTCTCCTACTGAGACATCCTATTCAATGCAGTGTGGGGCTCATGGGAAGTACCTCTCATCTGGCCAATGTGTAGGGAAATGAGGATAGGGACCATAGTACTACCGATGGATGCATCGTGTACTACCGTACTCCCTATGCTAGGTTGATATTGATCTGGGATCAACTGGAATTGACTTCGGGTCAGTAAGAGTGGTATGACACACTCTCTTTATTGGAACTTACTTCAGGTCAGTAAGAGTGGTATGAGACACTCTCTTTTATTTGGAATTGACTTCGGGTCAGTAGAGAATGGTATGATACATTCTCAATCACTTCTTCTTCTTCATAGTTCAGCAAAGCAAACCAGTGCATTGATGGTAGAGATAGTATCGACTGGCAAATGGATTAGCAGATGGAGTTCTCCAAGTTGAGAGGGAGTGTTAAAATTGGCAACTAGGGCCAAACTCCATATGGGTCATCTTATTTATGACAGCTGATATTTTTCTTGGATTCCTCTCTTCGAGAGGTGTAGGATTGATCTAAAGATCATCCGATTCTGACATGTAAAAATGAAGATATGAATTTATTTGTATTATTGACAAATTGTCAAGGTCGGCCAACAATCAAAACAGGGATTTTTACCCCCAGTTCATCCTCAACATTGCATATAAAAGGAGGAGACCTCAAGTCATTATTCCATCATCTCATCTTCACTCATCTCTCTCTCCTCACTTGATTGGGTACGCAAATCTGGTAGCTTTCTCTCACATGTGCGAAGGAAGGAAGACTTTTCTATTTCGTTGTGTTGACCAGGTTTGACCGAGCTGCAGGGAGACTGTTTTGGGCTGATTTGACCAGCGTTGACCTCCCTTTGACTGCACTTTGGGTGTGCCTGCTTCTCCTTGGCAGGCTGCAAATTTTGGCACAGAAACCGAGGTGATTTGACCTCTGGTTTGACCAGTGTTGACTGCCCTAGTTGTTGGCTGCAGTTTGATTTTTGTTGACCAACATTTGACTGGACTTTTCTGGGCTGTTTGGGTTTGTTGTTGGAGGCCGAAGTTGACTGGGTTTCACCGAGTTGCTTGAAGGAAGAATTATGCCATGTTTGCTCAACGTTGACTTTTCTAGTTAAGGCTTTACTGTTGCTGTCATAAATGATCAGATTTGTAAATTTGTACTATATCTCTCTGCTAAACTATTGAAGAATATAAGAAGAATCGATCAAGGGCTTCCCCACATTGGGGTTTGTCCCTGGCTGGAGCCACATCTTGTGTCCTCTTGTCTTGGCTGTCTTCTATAGTTTATGTTTATGTTCGATCTGCATTTTACTATCATGCTGATGTCATTACTAAACTGGATATTGATATTGGGCTAATTAAGAAATTGAAGTAAATTGCTCTCAAGCATAGAACATACCAAAAATTAACAACCTTCAAATAAAGTAAATATCACATCGGCTTGAATTATAAAGACACATCGGTTCACTGGTTCATGTCGGCTTAATAAGATGCACAAACTACTATATATACCCAACTATACTATTCACATTAAGACAAAGAAAAAGTTCAAATCTGTCTCTGAGATTTTCGCATCATAGTTACAGTGAGAAGTTCGGTGATTTCGTATGGGTAACAGAAGTTCATGAAATCGGATCCTCTGCAATTTCTGTAGTTGATTACAATGAACAAAACTCGGGCATTTCTAAAGACTTCAATGATCATTACAGTGATGATAGTTCGGATTCTTCTAAGTTAATTTCGGATGGCTATCGCAGTCAAGAACTCGGATATCTTTGAAATTTTTCAGAGGTCAATTACAGAGCTAAATTTGGATAAGGGTGCAGAAGAAGGTTCGGTGAAGGAGCTCGGTCTAGTTTTGGTGAAGATTTGGATGGAACTCAGAAAATGATGAAGGGACAACGAAAACTTAAGTACTGATCACAGTTCGGAGAAGTCAATTTGGTGCTAAAAGAAAACTACAGTTCGGTGATCTAAAGACTGAGTTTTGGTGCTATCTCAAGAAGGACTCGATGCCATCACAAGAAGCAAGGTCTCGGTTATATGACAGCAAGAAGGTCTCACAAAAGGAGATCACGATATGAAGACAGTGACAAGATCTCAATGGTGACAATGTCTTGATGATAAGAAGGTCAAAGAGGAAGAAGAGTCAAGAAGAAGAAGGTTGACTGTCAAAGAGAACATGTGTCTTAGTCTTGGAGTGGAAAATAGGTCAAGGGTCATGGTCTTGGTATTCGTCAATTGGAATTTCTAGAAGAAGAATTTGTGCGGGTTTTCCTCTCAAAGAGTGAGAGGTTTTGGCTATGGCTTATAGCCTACATGATTTGTCTCTCACTAGGGGAATTTTGAGGTCTAAAATGGGCATCCTAAGGAAATTATAAAATAATAGTGGAAATAATAAAATAAGATTAGATTACATTATCAAATTTTAGAGGAAAAAAGAAAAAACTATTTTTTTCAACTCGTATTTTCAACTTATCTCCCTATGGGTTTACTCAAATTTCGAGTGGAAACACTCGTTGGATGAAAAATTTAATTCGGCATCCAAGTAGTACCCATGTTGCATACTTTCAACGGACCCTACTACACAAAAAATTAGAAATACATGAAAAACGTGATTGCAATCACGTTTTTCATGTATTTCTCATTTTTCATGTAGCAGGGTCCATCGAAAGTATGAAACATGGGTACTGCTTGGATGACGAATTAAATTTTGCATCCAACGAGTACTCCCTGCTCGAAATTTGAGTAAAACCTTGGGGAGATAAGTTAAAAGTACGAGTTGAGAAAGTAGTTTTATTATTTTATTATTTTTAATATTTTTACTTTTTTACTCCAAAAATGGTGAATCATCCCCCATGGTTGACATCATCATCTTGAATCCTATTGGTTCTTATAAAGTTTATTTTGGTTGTACATTTTTCTTAGGAGGCCCATTTTAGACCTCAAAAGTCCCCTAATGTGTGTATTTCTGTTCATGCATTGGTTACTGTTTGATGAAGAAGAACACTAATAATCTAACACGAAGAAGTTCCTAATCTAAAAAAGTAAAAAGCATTCACAAACAGTCACTAAGAAAGAGAAATCAACTAATTCTAATGCCCTAGATTTCTCAACATGGTATCGGAGCTAAGGTGTTGAAGTCAAAGGGAGGGCATCTAATCAAAGAGACACTCAAGGATCGAGTTTCAAGAAAGGCATCAAAGCAAGTTGAGAGTTATCAAAGAAAAGGATCAATATCTACATTGAAGATTGAAGAAGTAGTCTACAACAACAAGAGCTTTTGTCTCTATAATCAAAGAAGTAGTCTACAACAACAAGAGCTTTTGTTTTTGTAGTTATCATCAAAAGGCCACAAAGACACTCATCAAGTTGTCTACAAGGCAAGACAGCTTGAAGGACATTAAAGACGAATATCACATCATCTTGGAGAAAGTCAAAACCCTAGAAGCATTTCTGATCTGCACTACAAGAGAAGTCGAAGTATATTGAAGGCGAAAAGGCATTGTCATCATCATCTTCAAGGTCATAAAACAAGAAAATATCTTCTCCTTGTATTTAAAAGAATTTCATCCAAAGAAGCAACAAATCATTCTTATCAAAAGGATCAACCTTCTCTACCGAAGAAAGACGTTTTCATTTGAAAGAAGATCATCCAATAGGGAGCTCTAATACATCTTCTTCAACCATCATCAAAGCAATCAAAGGTGAAGATTTCATCTTCACATGTCAAATAAGTATCTTTTGTTCTTTAATCAATTTGGTAAAATGACTTCGTGTTCGCAAGGAGATCTATAAGTTGGATGGGTCATCAAAATTCCTTGCATGGAAAAGGAGGATAGGTATCATCCTCAAAAAAGGTGAAGTCATTGAACATATTAAAAGGTCTCCTCTGAATTCATGGAAATGGATTTTTATGAAAGATCCCCTCATATAGCAATATTGGAGACATCAAAGAGATGTATATGATAAACTCATTCTCTAAAGGTGTAATATAGAAGGTCACATGAATTAGATCTGATCTACACGAAAGTAAAGGTATCAAAGGATGAAGGATTTCATCATAAGACCTCATCTACAAGATCTAGGAAAGAAGATAATCATCATTGATCTATATTAGCTGATGGACAAGGTAACAAATATCCATGAGGATAAGAAAGTTACCTCATTCGACAACTTGTGATTTCTATGCAAGATAGAAGAAGACAAGTTGAGGGAAAAAGTGTTAAGAATGCAAACATTTGCTGAAAGGAAAGGAAGTTTGGAAAATTCTGGTTCTCAGGAAGAAAAGAGCATAGTTGAGATTCAAAGGCTGCAAAGACTATGAACATTACAGGAAAGATTTTCCTTAGCTTAAGAAGGACAATAACAAGAAGGATAGAGAAGAAGTCCATTTCACTGAAGAAGTGGAGGAGGCTGAAAGAAGGAAGTCTAAGGAAGAGAAGCTTTAGAAGCAAGAGCTCGTGACATCACCATAGGAGACATGAAGGATGTCTGATAGTCAAAGGATATAGCTCTTGGTGACCTTATTCAAAAATCAAAGGAAGTAGTCAACTAGGACAAGTCTCATCATACATTAGTTTAAAAGGGAAACATTTGTTGAATGAGAATATGTGAGATGGAATCCTCATTGAAGGACTCACTGATCTAGAAAAGAAGCAAGTGTTTCATCAAAAACTCCAACTTGTGGAGTTCATGGGATGATGGTATGATGACATGAGAGATGAAGCAAGTCAAGGGGTTGAAGATATTTTCAATCAAGGAAGCTACTGAAAGAATCCTAAATGACCTAAAGGTAAATAAGGTATGTATGCTTGTATTTAATATTATAAAATCATGTCGTATGGTTGCAGGTAACAAGGATCACTACTTCTATTTTGAGAAGCGTGATGAAAGAAAAGGAATCTCCTCCTATGAAAGAATGTCGGAAAGACATGAGTCATACTAGATGAATCAACATAATATACCCTCATATGAAGTATGAGGTGGTTGACCACAATTGAGGAACTCTGATTAGAAGCCCCTGGGAATGAAGTGTGTGAAAAGATAGGAAGAGAACTTGATAATGTGCAACGAAGGTAGATGGCATTCAACATCCGAAGTCTAAGAAGATTTGACTAGAATATCTCCCGAAAGAATGTGAAGACTCTAATGGAAGTTGGAAAAAGATAAAGACCCTTGACAATGGATATCAGTGGGAGATGTGTCAATCTGCATGCAGGATGTTGATACTTAAAGGAAGATGTCATGGTAAAGGTAATTTTGATTTGAAATGTTCATTGATTATTTCTGAACTAATATCTGGATGAGCTTATGTAGGTGGACCATATAGAAGGATGTAATGTCCTTCCAAAAAATATGGCATGAAAGCAGAATAACATGAAGCAAAGACAGATGGAAGATCACTTTCTGATGAGTTGAAGACATGACTGACTCATGGATAAAAGTGATGAATGAACAGTGCCCTATGTAGAAGTCCCCAAAGTTGAAGACTCCTTAACGAAGAAGAAATTCATGACATCGAAGGAAGGAGCTCTTCAAGTAGCTGGTTGTTTTAGGATCTCCACATGAAGAGCTGCGATAGGTCCCTAGTTGAGAAGGAGCCTGAAAACAAGTTTCTTACTTGGAAGAAACTTGTTTTATTCCTAAGCAGGGAGCTTAGGTACATTCCTTCTGTGATAGGAATGAGTACATTCCTTTAATGGAATAAAACCTCCTAGTATAAAAAGGAGCGATAGACATGTCATTTTGGTCTTCACTTGGGAGAAAGAATGGAGGATTTTGTAATCATTTGGCATCTGATGCTCTTTGAGGATGAGATAGGGCATCTAATAGTAAGAGTAGTCGTGGAGGACTGATATTCGTTGAGGACTGGGGAGTCCAAGATAAGAATAGTCCTCATGGAGCATACCCTGAGAGAACCGGGTGGGGTATGTTCCGAGAGAGACAATGATGAGTATGTCTATAAATCATTGATCTCGTCAGCATTGTGCTATGATCTTGTGGAGAGATATAGTTTTTAGTCATGGCCTTGCTATATGACAATGCTGGTTTGTATGATGTTATACAAATGAGTTACAAATCCGAATTCTTCTTATGAGAAATTCTTCAGATAGAGAATGACCAAGTACCATTATGAATACCTCCCTAGTTAAGAGGGAGTGGTGAAAAGTATAACTAGGTTCGGTCTTCATGATGACATGTAATTGTGACTTTTGTAAATTATGTAATAAAGGAAATAAAATTATTTTTGTAAGCCTTGCTCCATAGGTTTCATGAGCAAGTGATTTTATTTTAGGTGGCTCCCACTGAGAGCCTTAGGATTTGTTATTAAGGTCAAAGAATTGATGTCATGTATGAAGAGCTCTTCTTGAGCATATGTAAAATGTATTTGAGTCAACCTAGTGTCTAGAAAGCCCTCCAAAAGACAAGTACAGTCCTCCTCTCTTAAATTCGGCCTCCAAACAAAGTAAAGATCACGTCATCTTGCATTATAAAGACACATCGGTTCACTGGTTCATGTCGGCTTAATAAGATGGACAAACTACTATATATACCTAGCTATACTATTCGCATTAAGACACACAAAACGTTCGGATCTATCTTTGAGATTTTCGAATCACAGTTACAGTGAGAAGTTCGGTGATTTCGAATGGGTAACAGAAGCTCATGAAATCAGATCCTCTGCAATTTCCATAGTTGATTACAGTGAACAGAACTCAAGCATTCCTGAAGACTTCGGTAATCATTACAGTCATGACAATTTAGATTCTGCTAAGGTAATTTCAGATGGCTATCACAGTTAAGAACTCGGATATCTCTAAGATTTTTCAGAGGTCAATTACAGTGCTAAATTTGGATAAGGGTGCAAAAGAAGGTTCGGTGAAGGAGCTTGGTCTAGTGTTGGTGAATATCCGGATGGAAATCGGAAAATGATGAAGGGACAACGAAAGTTAAGTACTGATCACAATTCGATGAAGTCAATTTGGTGCTAAACGGAAACTATAGTTTGGTGATCTAAAGACTGAGTTTCGATGCTATCTCAAGGACTCAATGCCATCACAAGAAGTAAGGTCTCAGTTATATGACAGCAAGAAGGTCTCACAAAAGGAGATCACGATATCAAGACAATGAAAAGATCTCAAATGGTGAAAATGTCTTGATGATAAGAAGGTCAAAGAGGAAGAAGAGTCAAGAAAAAGAAGGTTTACTATCGAAGAGAACATGTGTCTTAGTCTTGGAGTGGCAAAAATGTCAAGGGTTATGGTCTTGATATTCGTCAATTGGAATTTCTAGAAGAAGAATTTGTGTGGGTTTTCCTCTCAAAGAGTGAGAAGTTTTGGCCTTGGCCTATAGCCTACATGATGTGTCTCTTGTGTATTTATGTTCATGCATTGGTTACTGTTTGATGAAGAAGAACACTAATAATCTAATGTGAAGTTCTTAATCTAAAGAAGTAAAAAGCATTCACAAACAGTTACTAAGAAAGAGAAATAAACTAATTCTAATGCCCTAGATTTATCAACATCCAACACATCATGTGATAGAGCATTATTTCATCTCATGGGCACCCTCAACACCTTCAACAGCTTGTTCATTGCTCCACATTATTCGTGACATGATGCACTTGTACCAACGTTGCCCCCAAACGGCTTAGCAATGTACACATGGTTTGGAAGCTAATCCAAGGCCTAGAGGAGGTTTGTCTCACCCTTGAGACATGGAAGGGCAAGAATCATCGCCAGTAACCTCATTTGGAGTAGTATACAGGCTTATTTTTCACTAGGAGACCAATGAGACCAGTATTTGTGCCCCAAAACCACTTTGGAGCACCACATGATGACTTACATGGACATCAAGGGGCCACCCCCTTGTGCATCATTTATGGATCCCTCACTCTCATTTTGGCACTTTGAGGATTCAACGTGGCCTTCAAACAACCTCATTTCATCATGATGTCATCATTTCGGCCTACTATTCGATGGTTTATTCATAATTTTTGGAGCTACTTGGTGGGCTTGTCACCAAGGCCTTATTTTTGCACATTAAAATAATGTTAGGGGCTTTAGAATAGGAATTCGACCTCTAAAGGTCTCATGTAAATAGAACTAGCTCTCATTGTGAGAGAGCATCATCATCACTTGGATTGTTATGCAACCAACTCACAAAATAGAAGAAAAGATAGATCAATGACTTCAAAATAAGCCTCTTCGAGGGGGCAACCTCCTTTACATTACACAAATGAACAATTCATGTATGATTCAAATGACAAACCTCATTTCTATTTATAGGAGTCTTAGGGGTCAAAATATATTCAGAGTCGACATAACAATAATAATGTAAGGGCATAACAATAACAATAAGGGGGATACACTAATAACAATGAGGGAATACACTAGTATTATAGGGACCTAACATGCCCCTCTCCTTCAAAAAGTGTTGTCCTCAACATTTGAGTGGTTCTGGATGCTTCTGTATAAAATTCTCATCCTCCCATGTAGAATCTTCAACAGTTAAGTTCTTCCACTTGATGAGATACTTTGAAATTGATCGATTTAGTAGTTGTCGGGTTCTTATTTCCATGACTGCTTTAAGTTCCAATATGATTTTTCCTTCCTCATCAAGTTCTGACAATGTTGTTTGAACTGGGAGCTTGTCACTTATAACCTTCTTTAAGCATGAAACATGGAAAACTAGGTGCACTCAAGAAGATGCAAGAAGCTCCAATTTGTATGCCATAGTACCAATCTTTTGCAACACCTTGTAAGGACCATAATAGTTTGGTGATAGTTTATTATCCTTCCTAGCTTGCTTGAGAAACATTTGTTTGTATGGTCGTAGCCGTAAAAATATCTAGTCGCCTACATCAAAATTTCTTTTGGTACGATGTTGATCTGCCTGTTGTTTCATTTGATTATGTGCCAAAGTGAGGTTATCCTTTAAGAGTTGGAGAACTTGTTGTTGATGCTTGATGTGATCTTCCATTGCTTGAAGCTTAGAATTTTCTCTTACATATGATGTGATGGATGGTGTATGATATCCATAAAGTGCCATAAATGGGGTCATTTTTGCTAAAGCATTATACCACCATTCAACCAAAGGTAACCACTTGATCCATTGTATTTATTTATCAGATACAAAACAATGAATATATCCTTCCAAACATTTGTTCACTATCTTTGTTTGTCCATCTGTCTTGAGAGTTTGAGGAGTGGTAATTCCTACCAATGCACTACAAGATATGGTTGGATTCATTTCTCCTTTCTCTAGGGTTGGTTCCTCGTGTATATCCTCTTCTTTTGACGTTTCTTGATCCTTTTCTTCCTCCTCTTCACAATCTATGTAAAATAATTTATTCTTAGCACACTTATGACCTTTAGTGTATTTTCTATCACAACTGTAACAAAGCCCTTTTTCTTTTTTTTCTTCCAATTGTTATGGTGTCAACTTTGTAGGTTGTGGAAGGCTATGAGCAACAACACTTCCATATTTATAGTTGTGAGTGGTAGGATTCCTTGTTTCCATAATTTTGCTTTCAATTTTTCTTGCCAACCTGAATGCCTTCTCCAATGAATCAGGTTCCCAAAGACGAACCTCATGTTGAATGTTATCCTTTAAAGTCCCTATGAAGACATCAATCCTCTGCTTCTCTGGAATATCATTTACCCTTATATTCAATTTTTGGAAAACTTCAATGTGCTTTGCCATTGAACTCTTTTGTTTGAGATTTATCAGTTGGCTAAAGAAGGTGTTGCTCTTTGTATCCTCATAATGTGCTATCATTTTCTCCGTGGAAATTGATCAAGTGACAAGAAGTTTACGAGAACAAAGCCCTCTATACCTAAGTTACCAGGATTTGGATACGGATCCGGATCCGCTTGATTTTTGAAAAGCTAGGATTCAGATACGGCAAGGAAACGACGAGTACGATTAATATAAATATATTTTTATAATAAAAATTTTGATATTATTGTCCAAATTTATTGTGATCACTACCCATCAACAACAATAGAGTTTATATTATTATTATTATTATCCAATTTTAAAGTCACGGTCAAGCCAGACACCAAATTGGTGTATGAGACCCCCTTGTTTGTGGGGCAAGGGACCCACCTCTGTGTAGCGATTTGACTACTAAGTCTACGAAGGCATACATACTCTACCCTCTCTTGTTTTGAACTTGTGACCTCATAGGAGAAAACACATACTCTTAACCATCAGACCCACTCAAGCTGAATTGTGTAGATGAATTTCATGAAAAAACATACAATACTTCATAATTAAAGTAGCATTAATTATTTTATAAAAATTAAATTATAAACTATAATATATTACAAAACTATTTAAATGATAAATAATAATAATATACTACACATATTACTTTATATGAATTAACTAATAAGCTTAATATAAAAGTTTAATATAAAATATAATCTACAAATTTTAAAACTTGTACATAACAAATTTGATATATTTTAAATAATTTTAATTTATAATATATATGGACAATAAAATAACAAAATTTTTATATTTTGAATAATTAATTTATAATATATATACACAAGAAAATTACTTTATAAAATTATAACATTTCTAAACTAATATAAATAAAGTATAACATATTTAAAAAGTTTTAATTGAATTAATGTGAATAAAATATAGCATAGCTATAAAAGTATAATTAAATTAATATAAATAAAATATAGCATATTTATAATTAAATTATAATATTATAACATATATAAAATATAAACACCATGTAACTATACGTGTTCTTTTATAACATTTCTAAACTAATGACATATAACAGATTTATAAAGTTATAATTAAAATAATGTAAATAAAATATAACATATTTATAGTTAAATTAATATTATAACATATCTAAAATATAATATGAGTACAAATGTGCCAAATTGCATATGCCCCGCTGATAAATAAAAAAACCCAGTAGTTGCGCCATACTACCAAGTCTGTAGATACCAAAACTAATGATATTAATACCAATTGCATCATTCTGGCCAATATTATTCGCTGCACGTGCACGAATTGTCTGAGCTTCCAGCGAGCAGCGATCGGGTTAGAGTGCACTGTGTTACCAAGATATTTTTACTCGTTAAAAATTTGTTTTCTAGCGTATCCAAGTGAATCCGGATCCGAATCTGTTTCTGATCCGGGGATCTGCAAATCTATTTCCCAGGGTGGACGGATCCGGTAACATAGCTCTATACCATACAAAATGATTTGGTTCTAAATATAAAGATGCAATATGTACCTTTCGTAACAATTGCATATCATGTAGATCAAAATATTGCTCCATTTGTAGCATCCAAGTTACCAGATCTTTGCCATCAAACTTCCTCATATCTCTTTTTCTTGCTTTTAGGAGCTCGATCTTGAAACAACTGTAACTCTGTAATTTCGGATTTCCAAGTTCTGCAATTCCATCCTGTGGTAGACCTATAAGTCCTCTTTTTGACCCCACAGCTCTAATGGAGATTGGTTTCTCCAAGAAAGAGTTATGCCTAATCTCCCACAATGACCTGATTATAGACTAGTTCAGTAGAGCGAACGTGTATGATGTGCCACGTGTCACTGTTTCAATCTTCGACTTTGAAAATGACACCCAACAAACTACAATTCGTCTTCTTTCTGTCACTTTTTACGAAATTGCAATCCGATGTTCAGAGAGAGAGTTATGATGATTTTCCCAAGGTCCCCTGTTTGTGATGGAATTCGGGAGCCTGCAAAAACCCTAATTTCGTTGGATCCTATATCCGAAAATATAGTGAACCAAGATCAGAAATTTGTACACAAGGTTCAGTACAATTTCGTCTCAAATGGGTTTTAATTTCAGCTTCTGAAGTTTTGTATAGAAAAAGTTATAGAAAAAATTCCACAATGGCCTATTTGAGATGGAATTTTGGAGCCTGCAAAAACCCTAAATTCCTCAACTCATATCTCCAAAAATATAGCGAGACAAGATCTGAAATTCAGACACAAGGTTCAACAAGATTTCAGCCCAAATGGGTTTTAATTTCAGCTTCTGAAACTTCGTAAGAAAAACGTTATAGTGAAAATTCCACGATGTCCTATTTGGAGCAGCGAAACCTTAGAATCCAAAGCTCTGATACCAAATGTTATGCAACCAGCTCACAAAATAGAAGAAAAGATAGATGAACGACTTCAAAATAAGCCTCTTCGAGCGGGTAACCTCCTTTACATTACACAAATGAACAATTCTTGGATGATTCAAATGACAAAACCTCCTTTCTATATATAGGAGTCTAAGGGGTCACAATATAATCAGAGCCGACATAACAATACTAATGTAAGGGCACAACAATAAAAATAGTGGGCTTCTATGGGGCACAACAATAACAATAAGGGGGCTACACTAATAACAATGAGAGAATACACTAGTATTATAGGGATCTAACATGGATCTTTTCTCTTGTACAAGAATTTCGTAGTTTTCTCTTGGATGCTAGTGGAGACTTTTGATGCATTTCAATATCTTTGGAAGCTAAATTTTCGATCTCTCTTGGAGCTACTTCTTTTTCTACGTTTGGATATATCTCATTGTCATCTTGTAAGCGTTATTTTGCTGGAAATTTCTCTTGGAATAATGTCTAATGTGTGGAATTATTGCAACTAGTTAATTCTCTTGTGCCCTAATTTATTGAATATCATTGTAAAAGGTTATTTGGTTGTAAATTGCACATGTTACTCATTGCATGACAATAGATGAATGTTCCTAGTGGATGGGATTTTGTTCCTCTTCCATGAAAAGCCATAGATATTGAGTAGGTAATTGTTAAAGAGTGGTTGTTAGGGCATCATTCTTTAGCCTCCTTGAAGATGATTTTAGAAAATCTTGAATCATCATAGACTCCATAGCCCAAGGATTAGGCACTGGTCCAAGAAAAATTGGTGATCAACCTTTCCTTCCCTCTCTTTTCTTCTCTCCAAAAATTTTGGCCCCTTTTCCTAGACGGCTACCTAGGGCATCTAGTGAAATCCATTAGAAGAGTAATTTTGAGATTCCGCTTGGACAGAACTCTTAATGTTTCCTCTTAGAGACCTCAAATTTTGGTGGAATTCTCACGGTTAATTCTTTGGAAATCTTATGCCCTAGGCATGCCCTAGAAGGGAAACCTAGTTAGTTTTCCTTGGATAAGGTGGTCTTCTTAAGGGTCATATGAACCTAGTATTCGGTAGAATAAATCATACAAGACCCTTTCCCCTCTCCTACCTTGACCTAGTGAGCACCTTGGAGGAGCTCCTCCCATGATTATTCCTAAACCCTAGGTCTAGTGTAGGCTCTTTCTAGGTCTCTTAAGTGAAGTAAAAGCCCTATTTGAGATGACAAATCATCATGCAAAGCTTCTTGAAAGGTCCTATATCACATTTGGAATCTTGACTCTAGGCATACCTATCCTTATTGCAAATCTTGAGCCCTAGGTCTTGTTTTCCATCCTAGGTCTTTCTTGGAGAGCCTTTATCTTCTTGGAAGCATTGAGAATTGATTGATCCTCTCCTTGAGTGGGCTTATGGGAATCACTTTACACATAGATCACTGGTCCTTCCTTTTTCAAGTGATTCCTATCCTATCGGGACTCCTCCCATCAATGAAAGTCCGTAAAGAGCAGGGGACATTGACTGAGGTGACAGTGGGTCTTTGTCCTAGGGCCCTACTAGATTGTGTGGCAATAAGTCTTCTAGTCAACCAATTTCTTTTTGTAGTTCTTCTTCATATGGCCAGTCTTGCCACGATAATGACAAGTAATACTCTTCTGTCTCTTGGTGCTATCTTTACCACTTATTTGGCCTTTCTTCTTGGCCCCTTTTCCTTTGTCTTTGAAATTCGCAATGAAGGCTTTCTCGAAACCCTCTATCTCACTATTGCTACCAAATTGTTTCTTCCATCTGTCCTGCTATAAGATATTATTGCAAAGCTCTCCAAACTTCAAATCAATAATTGTAGAAATGAATTTTAGGGTCTTAGTGAAGTGTTCATAAGCACGTGGTAAGCTTTTCAGTGCAATTAATTCAATCTCCTCTTTTCCATCTTCTTACAAATGGAATCCAACTATTCTCGAATATCTTTGATCTCGAGTAAGTGTTCCTATAAAGATGCAACCTCACTCATTGTGATAAAAAACAACATGTTCTTGAAAACAAAGGCTCTACCTTTGTCTAAACTTTCATGCAAATATTTCAAATGCTTCCAAATTGTTGTCGAAGTCTTCCTTGTTTGATCCTATGGAAGCATTTCATTTGTCATGAACAATTTGATCATCATTATGACTTATCTATCTTGTCCATAAAACTTTTCTTGGTCTTTACCTATGACAATGGATTAGGTATCCTTCCTAAGAACAGTGTATGACAAACACTTGTACTTAAAGATGGCCAAAATACATTGCTTCCACATATTGTAGTTCTTCTAGTCTCTAGAGAACTTTTATTTTCTATTTACCATGATGTTGGACAATAAAGCCATAGATACAAGTCAAGAATGAATAAAAGTAGACGGCTATAAATAGTTGTAGCCTGTTATTTTTGGCAGCTCGAATAGGTGTTCTAGTCTCAGATGGTGTTTATGAGACTAAGGAACACAAGAGGATTAATTATCTCCAATACCCAGAAAAAATTTCTAAGTGAGATGTCCTAATTAGATTTAAATAGCTAATTTTAATTATTTCCCTAAGTCTTAGGGAAATGGGTTAATTAATCAGGATTAATTGAGACAAATCGATTTTACTCTAGAGACTTCTAGAAAAGTGATTTTTAGAAGTTGATATGATCTTAGCCATCAATTGGAGTTAGATCGTGGTCGTTGATTTGTCAACGAGAGATTATAAGAGGAAATCAATAGAGCCTTTGGAGATCATTCGAAAGTAGGATTACAGTGATAGCAAGGGCGCAATGATAGCGTGCGAGACACCAGCAGTAGGGATCAATAGTAATTGAGATCGCTTTGCCGGAGAGGGATTCTTCACAGTGATTTCCAGATTCTCAGAGACAGAGGGAGATCAATTTATCTGTAGAGGCTGAGTTTCTCCAGCCAATGCGAATTGTTTCAAGAAGGCCAAGTTGCCTGAGCATGTGTGAATTCACCAGAAAGTTTGATTTGCACCGGAGCAGCCAAGTTTTCCAATGAAGGACGAAATTCCAGTGGAGGCCGAGATAGTATCCCAGTGAGTGCGAATTTCTAGAGAGGTCGAGTTATTTGCCAGAAACGCACCAGTTGGTTCGATTCATGTTCACAAAGAGAGGCCAAATTGATTTAGAGGGCTCAAGTTGCTTCGAGAAGTTTGAGTCAACTTGCAGAAGTAAAGAAATTAAATTGTTGGAGCTTTGCTAAATTACGGAAAAAAGTGTTATGTAAATTTCAATTAGAGATTTGTTGAAGAATAATAAAACCCTCGTTTGCAGAATTGGTTTTCCCTTCGTGGTTTTTCTAGGGGCAATTTGTCCAAAAATATTGGTGCCAAATTTTTATGTGTGTGCTACTTTTTCAGTTCTTCTGATTATTTATTTGTGAATTTGCAGTTGTGTTTTAATTCAGTGTTTTTCTTAAGTAATTTACATAAGACAAATAATCTGCAAAGGCAGAAGATTAATAACCAGTGACTGCAATAGAATTTTCACATAGCAACCATGTACCACTAAGAAACATGCAAATTTGTCAGAAATCTGCCACAAGTCAGCCCAAAAGTACTTAGATTTGCATACCAATAGCTGAAATTTTACAAATCTAGATAGATTTCCCCTCAAATACCTCAAAATAGTTAGTTCAGCTAATAACTAGCATTAAAACAACCAATTTCTCCTTGTATCTGTTAAAAATAATAAATCAGCTTTAAGACTTTCAAATCTGCAAATCTAGCACCAGTATAGAAAAAACCAATGTCAATTTGTTTCCAATTCATCTATATTGTCAAGGAATGTGAGAAATAAGATATTTTGAGCTCTAAATCAAAACTTTATGCAATTTTTTAAGCAATTCTGCATAATTTCATACAGATTCCGTACAACTCTACAAATTCCATACTACGTTGTTGTACCATACAACCACTAGAAATGATGGCAAAACAACAAATGAAAAATGTTGTATGGTGGCTGATTAATTTTTTAAATGACCTTGCTTCGAAGAAAAAGAAACAATACTTGGTTTCAACAAAACCCTTTTCGCTCTTCAATGTGCTATGCTAGTGATATCTTGATCGATCTATGTCAGTCGTAGTCTCTAGGTATTCACACTCTCACACATTCATCAATCTAATCATGCCTCTCCGATTCACCAAATCAACATACAATGATACAGGATACAGCTAAACAAACCTTGTTCGGTTGATTACTATCTTGAGGGTAGACGACTAAAAGCAATGTACAACATCCCATGTGGCAACAACATCTAGATTGGGGAGACCTTACATCTCTAGACTTGTTAGCTAGTAGATTGGCTCCCACGAGGGCTTCTATGATGCTTCACTCATAGCATAATTCTCAAGTTAGATCTTGTTTCCCTGACATACATCCTAGCTCTATGAGACCTCAATGATATACTTGTCCCACAAAAAGTATTAATCATTAGTGTTCCATTACTAAATTCTTTTTGATGGCCTTGAGTGTTAGGGGTGTTTTACTTGATGGTCAACATTCACAATTTGGCCCCTTGAGGTCCTCTCCAGATTTTCTTTATATGACATCGTCAAAATTTATATCATTCCTTCTCAATGACTAAAGGTGACATTGGTTCTGCCTCCACCCCGACTTGTGTTTCCATCTATGATGTTGATATTGAGCTAGGGGCTTAATGCTATACCTAGTCCCTATTTCTTTTATTTACTTCTTTGTTTCTTCCATCATAACTTGATCATACTCTTTCATGCATTTTTTATGTATCAATTAGTTTAGCTTAGCTTATGTTTTCAAAGGAGCCTCACACACTTGTTGCCTCAAAATATAGTAGGTCTTGTGAGATGCCTCACAAGTCAAAATCCAAACTAAGACACAACAAGAAGGTGGATGCCACTATCACCTCAGCACTCCACCTCCTACTCTTTAGTGAAATTTCACTAAACGGGAGGCTTCCCAGTATAGGTCACCTAAATGGTTTTCTAGGTCAACAAGATCAAAGGTGACACTTTGATAGGCTTAATCAAGGTACTCGGTTTAGGAACAAGACTCAATTCTTAGTGATAGGGAATAGCGTATCTATGAAGGGGCCTATAAAGAGAGATGTAAGGACGAAAGTTCACCAAGAACATCAACGAGATTGAGTTTATGAAACTCAGAGGCATTTCCCAAATCTAGTCCGACATTACTACCATATAGCTTCTGAAAGTTAATATCCTTGAGGTAGTCACAGGCTTGCCATTTATCATTCCACATACGGAATCCAACTCCCTCTATTTCCTACAAATGAGAGGGTCTGCAACTGTCAAACATAGGTGCCGATATGAGAGGTATATCATCCACAACCTTTGAGTAATGGTTTGGATCGATTTCACTCCTAGTGAATCTCAACTTCATCAGACAGCTATCAATCCTCTCATACTACGCCCGGGGTTTTTTGCTTCAAGCCATAGGGGCTTTCTTCCACCTGTATACATGAGATTCTTGTTCATGAATTTCAAACTCCATGGGTTGTTTCAAACTTGTGGACCTGCTACATGAGGGGGAATGGTCCCCTTGTAAGATTTTCCTTCGATACATCTCAGACATGTACCTTCATGCTCTTTTTGAATTCAAGCATCTCTGTCACCATCTGACTCACAGACCTCTGGTGCTGTGTCAATGGACATGGTCCCCAGTGGACTTCCTGCAACTTGATACAACCTTGAACTCAAAAACATCTTCGAAAATTCAATTTTCAAACACGTACCTTTCCATTGACGAATGCCACCATAAAACCTTTGACTTCCATTCCCTTTTCAGGATAGGTGGCATCGGCTCCAAGTGTAATCCCACGATTGTTTCCATCTCTACCAAATTAGAGAGTGCACCCTTCCATCCGATGAAGTTCCTTGAAGCACTACAATCAATATGCCAGATTCCCAAAGAATCTGAAGGAGAGGGCCAATACAAGATAACACTTCTTTATCAGAAACAATATTTGATTCTTCTTACCTGGGGTTCCTTGCTTCCTTGAAGAGTCAGCTGTGTCTTTGATGACCTGCATCTCTGTCATTCGGACACTCCTTCGCATAAGGGCCAAACTCATAACCAAGACATTTACCTTTCCTCTTTTCACCCTTAGATCCGAACTTCCCATTGAAGTGATCTTCAAGTATGCCATCAGAAATTCTGCTGCGCCATTCTGATAATATGTTATGCTTCGACTTCATCCTTTGTGAATTATGAGGAACCCATTGATCCTTCCATGTTGTCCCAACTGTCTTTGGTGATTGCTCTTGCACTCTTGCTTGGGCATTGTCTTCACCTCAGCTCTGATTCCATGTGAACTTTCGGTATGTTCTATGCTAGAGCAATTTATTTCAATTTCTTTTCCACATTAGCAATCACATCAGCATAAAGTAAATTGCAGATAGAACATAAATATAAATCGCAGAAGACAAGACAAGACAAGAGGACACAAGATGTGGCGCGAGCCAGGGACAAACCCCACAATGTGTGGGGAAACCCTTGATTAATACTTCTTTTATGTTCTTCAAAGTTCAACAAAGAAAGAGAGAGAGAGATGGTACATTTACAACAGAAGTCAACACTTTGACTTGTCTAGATCTAAGTATACATCATCTCCTATAACGATGAGATCAGTTGAAGACATTCTGCTTCAACTGATACCTATCATCGTGCTGCATCTGGTCCTCTAATTGCACCACTGCATACCGCACCATGCTGCACTAATCATGATTATCATCATGTTGCCCATGTCCATGATCTTGTCCATCATAATGCTGCTCAAACTAATGTGCATCATCATCATGCTACTGCCCCTACTAATGTATCATTCTACTGCCCATGCACATGATCTCATAGTGTTGCCCACCATGTTGTTGCCTCTGCCTTCTCGTTGCATCATCATGCTGCTCATGATCTCATCCATCACACTGCCCATACATCATGATGTCCATGATCTACATCATACTGCCCATACATCATTGCGTCATCTAATTCAGGTATGTCGAGATATGTATTTTAGTCTGTGTCACATCTCCTTGAACCTTGCTATTCCATCAATCTAGGATACCTTAATTCAATGCGAATCCATACGAATGCAGGTCCCCGTACCCGAGTTACACCTTACGTTTAGACTGCAGCTATTATATCTGAAATTTTAGAGAGTGAAGTTCTGCTGCATTAACAGGTCTCCATTAACTGCGTTAACTGGTCTCCATTACAGCGTTAACAGGTATTCATTACAGCGTATAGGGTTTCACTATGAATAGCGTATCAGGTTTCCTTGATTTCACCATGAAACAACGTATCATGTTGAACTGCGTGTATGACTCTTCATAACTGCGTATAAACCCTTTATTAACTGCGTGTTAATAAGTCTTTATCAAGACTGCGGCTCACCTTGGTTACGTGGCACCCTTGCACTTAACTGCAGCCTTCCCTTTCCATCATTGCGGCTTGATTGTGGCTCTCTCCATATCACAGCAGCTGTGGTTACCCTTTATGACAACGACTTCTTATATCACTGTGGCTACCATGTGGACAGCAGCTAAGTGCTCCAGCTGTGCGTGTATAGACTACGTTCCATAAATGATTGCGGCTCTTCATAGCTGCGTTGCTTTTGACATGCGTTCTTCTACGTATACATGACATCATTGAGTTTCCACGACCGTTATACTGCATATACATAACAGCGTTGACCATGGCTGCTTTATTCTGCGTATACATGACATCGCATGAATGTTTCCGTCACTGCACATAGGGTCTTACTGCGGCTTCATAAACTGTGTATAAAAGTTTCCATGGACAGCGTATAAGATTTGTTTTCATCCTCATAAGCCTGCGGCTGGCTAGGGCATTACAGCAATTAGGGCACCATAGGCCAGCGTAATCCATAGTGTATCTCCTTCTCCAAAAACCCAAGACGTGGAGAGGAGATCACTTGAAGTGAGTTGCCAAATGACTTCAAATCCTCTTCTATTTATACTAAAACGTGGATGATGAACAGACACGTCTATTGGGCTTCTTGAGCCTACGTAAGAGCTGGTCGGCTTGATAATAATTACATAACCAAAATAAATTCATATCTCCATAGATACTTATCAGAATCAGATGATATTTAGATCAATCCTACACCTCTCGACGAGAGGGATCCAATAAAAATATCAGCTGCCATAAATAAGTTGACCCACATGGAGTTTGGCCCTAGTTGCCAATTTAACAAAAATGCCCAGCAGCTACAAGGTTGCAGGGGCTTGAAAATTCCGCGTTCCTGTACCTCATGCTTCAAGTCTGGTTCTCATGGGAAAAATGGATTTTTAGAAAGGAATTTACGCCAAGCAGCTCATACGAAGGACAACAGTGACAGTTATTTATACTGTCCAACTGTACAGAAATATTCATGCCCTATGCTGTACAGGAGCTTTGTGAAGCTTGCAGATCTCCTGACAATGGACCGCAATAATTCCTTTTACTTGCCCACTGCGAAAGACATCCGTGCCTATAAACGCCATATTTATGTAGAAATTGTGGGCAACAACAAGCAACCAACTATTCTCGTTACAACATTTTCTTTCGCCTTTCCACGCGTAGGGAATCTAACATTCGCCCGACGAATGGAGGAGATTGGTGTCATTGAATTCAACCACGTTACACTGTTTTCTTTCACCTCTCCACGCATAGGGAATCCAACCTTCGCTGGATGAAGAGGGGAGATTGGCATCACTGAATTCAACCACGGCATAAACCGTTGTGTAAGCCGCCTCCACTGCACCCCGCACTGTTCACTGGTACATCCATCTGTAAAAATCCGCTGGGAAAAATTTGCAACAGGCATTCGACTGATAAAAAAAATGTCATCAAAGTGTCATATCCGAAACTTCTGGATAGGCTGTGTCATCGAGGCACGCGCAGACGAATACAAGGTATATACGAAGACATCTTACCATCGGAACACCTTCCTTCTTTCCATCCGTCGAGTTCAGCCTCCTGCAAAATTTGTTTTCCGCATTGTTGCTACCCAGCGTTGGAATTTTATCCTCCATATTGAAATTAGATGTTAGAAATTAGACCACAGATTGGCTCGATTCATAACATGGTCAATCAACATGCTCCCAAACGACAAGTCTCTGCGTGGTGTTTCGGACAGGATTTCGGGAGCATTGAATTCAAATTTTAATCTTAATTTATATAGTTATAATATATGACTATTTTGTATTATATATATATATATATATATATAACAACAACTATATTAAAAAATTATTATTTAAAAAAAAAATAAAAAATAAAAAAATCAATAACCCTAGACTCAAATCAGAGTTACCAGCGAATCATAGAAGATGAGCTACCAATGACGCAGTCAAATGAAGAAAGTATTAGCGGTCAAGTGAAAAGAAGACATTCGTGGCAGATAAGAGATCAAGTCCTTTCATCAACAAGCTTTGAGGACAAAGCTTCTGAAGGAAGGGGCTATGTTATGAATATAATTCATAACAAAATAAATAAATAAATATAAATAATATAAATACTAAGTAATCAAGTAGTGATTATGTTAAGAAGTCATTAGTTAAGTGAAAAGGCATGTCTAAAAGACATGCCCGGTCATGAAAGGACACCTGCTTAGGTATATATATGCGGGTCCTCATTGTAACATTCATCACTTATACATTTATATATATAATAAATTATTATTATTAAATACTTCGTGTATTTTTACATTCAAGTCTACGAGTTATCAGATTTTATGCTTCATCCACTCACTATACTCTCATTCATCTTTTCTCCCACCTAGGTCCACATTTCCATTCTGGGTCCACATAAGGCTAGCCTACCTATCCCCTTGACCCCACCTTGGGTCAGGCCTAGAATGATGCCCCGAAGGTTGAAGCAATTAAAAGAAAAAGTGAAAAGCATAAATGGCCACATTTAATAGGAAATTGTACCACAAAATGCAAAATATGGCTAGGACAAAAATAATTAGCACATGGGCAAAAGCCATTACATGAGCTCTACCCCAATCATTGGCCATCACCCTAGTTCCATAGGCCCTAGATGAGCCTCCTCTATCATTGAGGAACCCATGATTATCCCAACCCCTGGAGGGTAATAAACCACCCTACCTAAAAGGGGGTAATCACTGCTATATCTTGCACATCATGCTCTTGTCCTTTGAGCCCCGAGCAATTAATTAAAGAAAAATCATAAAAGGAAAAAGGTATATGAAGAAGGGTGGAAAAATCAAGGTCGGGGCACCTCATGTACCACGATTTCTCCCTCTTACACATTACATACCCAAGTGTGGGCTTACCATTATCTAGATACCCCTATGCCCCATTATGTGGCCCAGGATTGCCCCTCTCATTCCCTATTCCATTCCACTTATTTGTCACTTGCTACCCCCATTAGAAGGATGTACCTTGGACATACTATCCCCTTTAAGTGTTGAAACCACCTAATAACGTACTTGGCTAACCCCCTTTGGAGCTTGGAGACACTAGCACATGCCAAAGCCCACTACGGAAGAGAATGTCAATATTAAGTGCCCACTTTGTTATCCATGATTTGTAAGCTCTGTTACCTGATTATTTTAATGATTGGTTGTATTGGAAGCCTAGGGGACGCATTGGATCTTATGCAGGATTACAAGTGGTTTCCATTTGGGTTTGGTCTCCCTCTATGGTATCCTAACCCCCATAGGTCTGCATTGGCACATGTAGGGTGTGCATAGAGAGCCATGGGCCTCCACAACAACAGATAGCACTCCACGGATCTTCATGGATGCTCAAAGATTACTAGCGATCCACTTTTGGGATGATGATGATACTCTTGCTACTTTATGCCCAACAAGCCCCCACAAGAGCCCCACACTCTTGATAGTGTCCCAGGACTTGTACGATGTCTTGGCAGCATTCATTCCACCACGTGGACCCTTGCAGAGGATCTTCGATTCATATGGAGACCCATGGTGTCATCTATGTGCCCTCATACCCAATGGGAGCACCACAGGTCTACTACTTGGAGAACAAGGGGCCACCCCCTTGTCCATCATATTCCGAGGAATTTATTCCTCAATATGGAACTTCAGGATACTATTGAGCCTTTAGAGGGCCCTGTGACATGCACATGTTATTATTTGGCTCCTTGTGAAGCTTATCTTTACACTTAAGAGCTAGTTTGGTGGGCTTGTCACCAATAGGGGTTTTATTTGCACATTATTTTATCATTAGGGGCTAATGTAGGCCCATAGGCTAATTCGAACTCCTTAAGAGGCTATATATTGATGTTAGGTACACTAATTTGTATCATCACTTGACCTGGGATCTCTCTAATCATAGAAAATTTTCGCACTTTTTCCTTGGTGGATATTTTTAAAGATGGATGAATTTTGATGTATAGATTTGGGCTATTTCTCTTGTCTTGGAGCTTTATTGAGCAAACGAAATTCTGGTTGGATATACTCTATAACGTTGTAAGTAAATTTTGATGCTATTATTCTTGTTGCTGCATACAGCTAAAATTAGGGCTAGTTGTTGCATTGTCGAAATGTGGAATTGAGCATGTTTTAGCTAATTTAATGTATGGGCCAATGTTATATGAATGAAATGTCCTGGAGATTTATTTATCTCGAGAATCTTGCATCATTTTCTTTGAAGTATAAATGCTTGAAGGTCACTTTCCTTTTCTTTCTCTCAACATTGGACGAAGTTGACTTTGTGGGCCTCCATGGTCAAGAAACCAAGTTCTTACTCATCATTATCCTTGACTCTATATCCCCAAGTGAACTAGGCACTAATCCCTCAAAAATAGTGATCATTTCAACACTCTTTTAACCATTTTCCCTTTTTTCCCGAAGTCTAGCCCCATTAGGTCACCTAGGGCATCAATTTCCTGGGAATTGACCGAAGCAAAAAATTGATCTCTTATAGGCTACTTTGATGGTGGGTCCCCTCCTTCTCCTTCAAATTTGAGGCAATTCTAATGGTGGAATCTCCAGGAATCTCAATCCCTAGCTCTAGGATCGAATTGTGCCTAGGCATCCCCAAGGTTACACCTCAATAGGATCAATTCAACCTTTTGAAGCAAGTATTCTTGTTTGGTCCTTTGCCCTCACCTTGTCCAAGATAGGAACGTCATTGGTTGCTACATTCCATCCCCGAAGCTGGGTTGGGTCCACTTGGCCCGTGTGGTCCCACATCTCAATAAAAAAGATTATTGTCAAGGACCATTTGGAAATCCATGTTTCCCAAGTATGATAGGGATTGAGAAACTTGTTCATAAGCCTATCCTTTCTCCCTCAACCCTCCAATCCTCACCCCTTATCCTTGGTGGACAAAGTCCCTTGCTTAAAGAGCAAGCAAGCTCCATTCTTCACTCCATCCTTGGGAAAGGGTTTTCAAGGTCACTTCTCACCTATTCATTGACATATACTTTACAAGTGATCCCTACACTGTCGTGACTCCTCCCATCGATGAAAGTCCGTAAAAAATAGGGAGACTTAGCTGTGGTGATAGTGGGCTAAGCCTCCACCTTTACCCTTAACCTAGAGGTTACCATCTTAGGAACCCCCTTGGGTCCCCTGGAGTGGTAACATTTCTGGCGCCATTGTTGGAGACACGAAGCATGTGTTTTGTTCCCCATACGACATATTGACATATCATTATTGGCGACCCCACTGGAAGAACGAAGCCCTATTTCTTCTTTGAGCATTGAAGTTAATGCTTGTAGGGTGAAGCAAGCATCTATCAAGGCACCTCAATTCACCCTGGCAACTCCATTATAATCTTAATATGCAAAATCATAGAAGATGGAGATTTCAAGAGGTGCAAAAGAAAGTGGTGGAATATGCAGAATCCTTCCAAGATATGTTGGAGAGCTTGGATATGGAATTCATGTTCAGGTTTTATAGGTCACAAGAAGTATAACTTGACATAATAAAGCGTGCTTATGAAGAGGATCCTAGTTGTCTTTGTGACCTTGCTCACATAACCTATGCTGTGAATATTCTGGATAACCTCATCAATAATAATAGGAATACCTCCTCTAAGGATGATGAAGAGTTGGACCCCACCATCTTCCAAACCACGCAAGAAAGAATGGATGAATATAGTAGGTCATGTAGGGAGGTAATAAGGGAATATAATTCTAATGAAGTCTTCTCCTGCTTATATGATGAAGAAGTGAAGCTTCATAAGATGAATTATGAATATATAGAGAACCCTACTAATGCTCTCCTCCTAGAAGCATACTACCAGAATCATGTAACAAATACCTTAGCCATTGTTCTTCAAGAGAAGAGAGAAGAAGGGAGGTCCCTCTTGTCAACCAACCAAGATGATGATGACCTCGAGGACCTCAGTGATGAGCAGGAAGATGAGTCCTCATGGGGACTACAAGACGGGCGGGATGATTTTGAGGACACTTGTTTTGGGAAGGATGGATTTATTGAGACCAACCCTACCTTTCTCAAGGATATTACTCCCGATGAATCTTCTTTTGAAAACCTTGAGAGAGATGACCCCATTAACCCCTTGAAAAATGACATTGAAGATTATTTCCACACTAAAAGGGAGAAATGGGAAATTGTTGGTCCTCAATTTGATTGTGCTCCCATTTATGACACCAACAAGGAGAATGAGGATGAGATTTGTCTTCCCTTCCCCTCAGGCACTATTTATGACGACATACCCATTGATAGCCTTGGGAAGGAGAATTGTTACTTTCCCTTGCATAAAGAAGGACAACTTTTGATGGAAGTGATTGACCCTCCTTTTAATGAAAGCCCAATCTTTGACTCTCCTTTTGATGAAGTCCCAATCTTTAATATTTATAATGAGGAAAGCAATGAGGTTCTTACCAACCCACCTTATGATTATGTATTCAAATCACTTGAGCCTTTAGGTTGTGGGGAAAGAAAGCCCATTGAATATGACACTTTACCCTCCCCTTTGCATTTCCCTCTTGTTCATCACCTTGAGTCTTTCCCAAGTACGTCCCTCATCCCTTTGGTATCACCTCGAGTGACCATGCCCCTTTTCCCTTTTCTGAAAATGGTGTCAAGGAGGAACCCTTCATTGAATATACCTTATCCCCTTTGATCCATCCTCAAGCTTATGATCACTCCGCGTCCTCCTCTCCTTGTGATCATCACATTGAGAGACCTACCTGTTTCATTCCTTCTTTCTCTCACCCTTCATTCCCCTCTCATCACAACCATGTGACATCCTCAAAGCATAATATTGCAAGCAATGATTGTGATGAGGAGTTCTTGAGAGTAATCATTCATTCCTCCATTTTGTACCTAGAAGGGGAGCCCTGGACCTCCAGAATGACCAGTTTTCTTTCTCCAAGGACATCCCTCTACCTCGAATGGAGATCATATTTTCCCGCCTCCCACCTGCCTCATCCGCCATGTGACTATGTCCACATTCAATTTGGGGGTTGCTACATGAGTAATCATACTGGCAGGCATATGTATATTGATGTGATGATATGTTGGTTGCACTAGCTTTATGATTACACTTAGTATTAACATCACCATATGCATGTTAGGGTAGGATGCATTGCATGATGATTTTTGCAATAGAACTAATTGCATATGATGTTTCTAATGGTAGATTAGATTGCATGTACATTAAAAAAAAAAATGTATATTTTATTTCTTGTTGGTTTATGGGCTAACATTAAGCATGGGTGATCATAAGACAACGTGAAAAACATGTCGCCCCATGGCTTTGATCTTTGACATGTGCAGATAACAGGTCTACGGTGACCAAGAGATTGTTGGAGTTCTTGTGACCTCCCATTCAAGCAGCCTCATCCACTTCTTCGAGAGATCACGTCCCAGTTGGAGCCAGATGTTACCCACCACTTCGTGGGTGATATCCCCAGGAAAATTTTTTCTCCATGATGAGCTTCACTCGATAGCCAGCAACCCCTTGATGCCTCCTACTAGCTCGTTGTGCCTTTTCTCTGCCACTCGAACTAGCCTGCCACCCGAGCCAGCCATTTGGTCCCTCACCCACCTATATTGATTGTACATTTGAAGGTGGGCCTCCTAAATCTAAAGGTATGTCTTGTCATTTGGTAATTGAGTATTGGGTTTACTTATCATGGATACTTCTGGGTATGGATTGATGGGGGGATTTGGCGGAAAGAGTGGGCTTAGTTTGTGCTCATGTCCCCTTGATCTCTTTTGGTTTTTATCCTTGGATCTTAGTCCCGTGGGATCTCCTTTATTGACCATTTGGTTCTAGGGTGGTACTACTTGGGAAACCCAAATTTTGGGTGCATGGTCCCGCTCCTTTATCAGCACATATCATTCCCTTTCCACTCACTCTACCCCCATTCATCTTTTCTCCCACCCTAGGTCAACATTCTCGTTCTGGGTCCACATAGGGCTAGCCTCCCTATCCCTTTGCCCCCACCTTGGGTCAGGCCTAGAATGATGCCTCGAAGGTAGAAGTAATTAAAACAAAAAATGAAAAGCATAAATGGCCACATTTAATAGGAAATTGTACCACAAAATGCAAAAGATGGTCGGGAACAAAATAATTAGAACGTGGGCAAAAGCCATTTCATGACCTCTACCCCAATCATTGGCCATCACCCTAGGTCCAAAGGCCCTAGATGAGCCTCCTCTATCATTCAGGAACCCATGATTGTCCCAACCCTTAGAGGGCAATAAACCTCCCTACCTAAAAGGGGGTAATCACTGTTATATCTTGCACGTCATGCTCTTGTCCTTTGAGCCCCGAGTAGCTAATTAAAGAAAATTCATAAAAGGCAACAGGTATATGAAGAAGGGTGGAAAAATCAACGCAGGGGCACCTCATGTACCACAATTGCTCCCTCCTACACATTACATACCCAAGTGTGGGCTTCACCTTATCTAGATACCCCTATGCCCCATTATGTGGCCCAGGATTGCCCCTCTCATTCCCTATTCCATTCCACTTATTTGTCACTTGCAACCCCCATTAAAAGGATGTACCTTGGACATACTATTCCCTTTAAGGGTTGAAACCACCTAATAAGGTACTTGGTTAACCCCCTTTGGAGCTTGGAGACACTAGCACATGCCAAATCCCACTACGGAAGGGCATGCTATTATGAAGTGCCCACTTTGTGATCCATGATTTGTAAGCTCTTTTACTCGATTATTTTAATGAATGGTTGTATTGGAAGCCTAGGGAATGCATTGGATATTATGCAGGATTACGGGTGGTTTCCATTTGGGTTTTCTCTCCCTATATGGGATCCTAACCCCCAAAGGTTTACATTGGCACATATAGGGTGCGCATAGAGAGCCATGGGCCTCCATAGCAGCAAATAGCACTCTACAAATCTTCATGGATGCTTAGAGACTACTAGCAATCCACTTTTGGGATGATGATGATATTCTTGCTACATTATGTCCAGCAGGCCCCCACAGGAGCCCCACACTCTTGACAGGTGTCCCAGGACTTGTACGATGTCATGGAAGCATTCATTCCACCACGTGGACCCTTGCAGAGGATCTCTAATTCATATGGAGACCCATGGGGTGATCTATGTGCTCTCATACCCAATGGGAGCACCACAGGGCTACCATTTGGAGAACACGAGGCCACCCCCTTGTCCATCATATTCTGAGGAATTTATTCCTCAATATGGCACTTCAGGATATTATTGAGCCTTTAGAGGGCCCTGCAACATGCACATGTTATTATTTGACCCCTTGGGAGGCTTATTTTTACACTTATGAGTTAGTTTGGTGGGCTTGTCACCAATAGGGGTTTTATTTGCACATTATTTTATCATTAGGGGTTAATGTAGGCCCATAGGCTAATTAAACCCCTTAGGAGGCTATATATTGATGTAAGCTACACTCATTTATATCATCACTTGACTTGGGATCTCTCTAATCACAGAGAATTTTCACACTTTTTCCTTGGTGGATATTTTTGGAGATGTATGGATTTGGGCTATTTCTCTTGTCTTGGAGCTTTATTGCATAAACGAAATGCTGGTTGGATATACTCTATAATGTTGTAAGTAAATTTTGATGCTATTATTCTTGTTGTTGCATACTACTAAAATTAGGGCTAGTTGTTGCATTGTTGAAATGTGGAATTGAGCATGTTTTAGCTAATTTAATGTATGAGCCAATGTTATATGAATGAAATGTCCTAGAAATTTATTTATCTCAAGAAGATTTCATCATTTTCTTTGAAGTATAAATGCTTGAAGGTCACTTTTCTTTTCTTTCTCTCAACATGAAGTTGACTTTGTGGGCCTCCTTGATCAAGAAACCAAGTTCTTACTCATCATTATCCTTGACTCCATATCCCTAAGTGAACTAGGCACTGATCCCTCGAAAAGGGTGATCATTTCAACCCTCTTTTAACCATTTTCCCCAAGTCTAGCCCCATTAGGTCACCTAGGGCATCAATTTCCCGGGAATTGACCCAAGGAAAAAATTCGATCTCCCTACTGTGTTGGTGGGTCCCCTCCCTCTCCTCCAAATTTGAGGCAATTCTAACAGTGGAATCTCCGGGAATCTCAAGCCCTAGCTCTAGGATCGAATTCTGCCTAGGCATCCCTATGGCTAGACCTCAATAGGATCAATTCAACCTTTTGAAGCAAGTATTCTTGTTTGGTCCATTGCCCTCACCTTGTCCAGGATAGGAACATCATTGGTTGCTACATTCCATCCCTGAACCTGGGATAGGTCCACTTGGCCCCGTGCAGTCCCACTTCTCAATAAAGATTATTGTCAAGGACCATTTGGAAATCCGAGTTTCCCAAGGAGTATATGGATTGGGAAACTTGTTCATAAGCCTATCCTTTCTCCCTCAACCCTCCAATCCTCACCCCTTATCCCTGGTAGACCAATTCCCTTGCTTAAAGAGCAAGCAAGATCCATTATTCACTCCATCCTTGAGAAAGGGTTTTCAGGGTCACTTCTCAGCTATTCATTGACATATACTTTACAAGTGATCCTTATAGTACTGGGACTCCTCCCATCGGTGAAAGTCCATAAAAAGTAGGGAGACTTAGCTGTGGTGAGAGTGGGCTAAGCCTCCACCGTTGCCCTTAACCTAGTAGTTGCCCTCTTAAGAACCCCTTTGTGTCCCCTGTTGGTTTGAGTGGTAACAAGGTCCATTGGTACATCATCAAGAATCTTTGATGCTAGGCAAGAGAAACCATCATTCTGGCTTCTAGGGGTGTTGTATGTTGCATATCAACTGCTTAAGGCATCAAAAGGTCCAATGCTCTACCAAAAGTGGGCAACGTCACATCTGCTAAGCCATCATGCTCTCCAAAATGCAGTGAATGGCTTGGGCATCATGTAGTGTAGGGTGCCCTCAAGGCCTCTGCTGCTCTGGACCACATGGCAAAACCAACTCAAACTCAAGTGAAAGCAACTATGCATTAGAGACTATGATCATAAATGCATCTAAGTGGACCATATGTATGTGTTGAGGGCATATTAATACTTTAAATTGAGATCACCTCTAAATATCTAACTAGACCAAGTCCCATAAAGGTATTCCCTACCTTTGTAGGGGTGGCTAAGTAGTTAACCCTATTAGGTGCTTCTAGCTCCCAAGCAGAGGTGGCACAAGTTACCCTACTCGGACTACTTTTTCCATCCCTCTGGTGTGTCTTTTACTTCTTTTTTATAATGCTTTGTATTTTGGTGCATAGCTCAAGGATCATAGCTTGGTCTTTATGATATAGCATTTAACTTACCCTTTAAGACGAGGCAATTTATCACTCATCAAGGTTGGGACATGCAAGGGTTACTTTCATGAGATGGAGCATCAAGTGCTCAAGAAATGGCTAGTGAGGAGGGTAGAGCTCATGCTAGACTTTTTCCCACATGCTAAATTATGTCCCAGTCATCTTTTGCATTTTTATTTTATTTTCTTTCATTGTGTCCATGTTACGTTTTTCCATTCTTTTAGCTGCATCAACCTCCAAATCAATGTTTTCTGGCCCTACTCAAGGATATGGATAAGAGGCTGCCAAATCCCAATGAGCCAATGACAATTGAACCCTAAGAATGGAGATGGTATCAAGGGATTATCGTGTGACATGGAAAGTGTTAAGTATGGTAAAAGGGAAAATAAATCTCATCCAAGTTTTCCAAGTAGTTCCCTTCCTATAACCATAAGGCCTTAGGGAGGTCCCACTAGACTAGGGCTAAAGATTAACTCCCTCGGTAAGGTGTGAACAAATTTACAGTCAAGATTGGTCAATCATCTAAAATACCCCTTTATCCATATTGAATGCCCAAAACATTAATTAAAAACACCCAATTGCAAAATGATCAAAGTTTCTATTGAGTGGTAGTCCACCTTCATCCAAGAGGAATGTCGGATGGTGAGAGGTGTAATGACTGGTGTAGATCGTGGAGGAGATAGTATATCATCACCATCATCAAGAAACTGTGTAGAGCTACTAGTTGGTTGCCTATCCAAACAAGAGAAAAATATCTCCTAGGGGATTACCCATTTTGGTGAGTAACAATACTCTTGTAGGTAATTAATATTATTGATGATAACACATTTTTTATGTCCCATTGACTGGCCTTTTTGGCATTTGTTGGACATTAATATATTCATCTTATCTTAATTTATTTCACATTTGGAATGCCACCAGTTAAATAGTAAAAGATTACTTTATACAGCTGGAACAAATAGCAATGCCTTAAAGAGAACAGTTTGGGGTTTTAGATGAATTTGACCACAAGGAACTTGGTTTCAACAAAAACAAGTTATGGCATCAAAAGTGTGTATTTGAATCACCTAATCAAATGTTCTTACGCCGAGAGGCACTCTACAACCCAATACATGATGGAGATGTTGTCACGTAATGTTACATTAAAAATATATGTGTGTGTGTGTGTGTGTGTGTGTGTGTGTGTGTGTTGGGGCTAATATATGTATCTGTGAGAGATGTTGTGCGTAACGTTACTTTAAAAATCAATGTCGGCCATAAATAAAATACTTCTATTTTCACCTTTATTTTAGGTCAAACTTTATATAGTGAGATAAAGTAATTGAAATTTAAATAATAATAATAATAATTACTTTTTAGTATGAAAGATATATGTAATTCTTTCATTGAGTCCACCAGATTTAATGTGTAACATAACGTAATTCTTTCAGTAGAAATGTGTAACATAACGTAATGTAATGTTAACATTTTAACTCGGTGAAAATAAAATAAAATAGTAACATAACAAAATAAAAATAACTCTATAAAAATTAAATAATAAAAAAAAATGGCCCATGGTTTTAAGAATCCATGGTATTGACCTATGGTATTCATATGGAATATAGCCTATTTCAAGGGAAAATTAAATTAGCCTAGATCCATCTTAGTTTGATGTTATATTTAGATATATAATTAGTTGTAAAAAATGATGGCATTGAATCCATGTAGCCTATAAAGGTAAAACTTTTTTATTGATATGTTAGCACTGGGAATTTGTCTGGATATATTCAGAGGTGGGGGAAATATTAGGAAAAATGTAATTATTACATTTTATCTAATATTTTTGCCTACCTCCATCCACTTTTTACTAGGTTATATTGGGTAAAATATAATATTATAATATTACATTTTACCCAATATTTCCCCTCAACTAGTCCACTTCTTATTGTAATTTTTCTTTATATTTGAAGTTTGAAAGTAAACAAACTCAACTATAAAATTAGCAGGGGTGAGGGGAAATATTGAGTAAAATGTAATATTTAGGTTGAGATGTGATGGGAAATATTAGGTAAAATGTAATAATATTACATTTTAATTAGTATTTCCCCCCACCCCCTGGCCACTTTTTATTGGTGAGGGTGGTAATAAATATTGTAATATTATATTTTATCCAAGATTTCCTTCACCCAATTCACTTTTTATTAAAAAAATTCTTTATATTTGAGGTTCATAAGTAAACTTAACTCCTATGTAAACATTTGATCCCAGTATGGTAGAGATGTTGTAATCTTTAACATTTTGACTTGGTAAAAATAAAATAAAAAAACATAAAATTAATAATTATATTTATAATTAAAATAAGAATTAATTATAATTAATAATTAAACCAACCTAGATCCATCTCAACTCTTGATCTACCAAGATCCCAAAGGGATCAAATTTCTTGAGATGCAAACTTCTTTTAAAGTGAAAAGAGATTTGATTCCTCTCGACGCTTGGTAGATCTGGAGTTAGGATGAATATACCATAATCCTTCATGTTGCCACAAATCTGAGTTGTTAGTTATAACTAACTAAATTATTTTTAAGAACATGTAAGCATGAAAGAAGTCTCCATCTGAACAGATCCAAACCGAAAGATGGTAGGAAATAAGAAATGTCATAAATCCCAAAGGCTAAGCTGAAATAGACCACAGTTTCACAATTTTTATATCCACCGAAGCTTTTGTTCCATTCAGATAAAGCTTACTCTCACGAGAACCTACTATGTAATTTTAGAAGCATCTCAGGAAATCGTACCTGTCATAAGGGGTTCCTGAAGACTTCCATTTTGCAGTGCCAACGGCATTGTGCTTTATGTTGCAATCTTCTTTTCTCCTCTGCCTGAGCCTTGACTTCTCAAGACAAAGTTTATCAGGAATGGTCTCATTACAATGGCGAGTTTGCCTGACTTTTTCCATCTGAGAGGTCCTCATTCTCTGCATTTCTTTAAACTTCTGATAGTATGGTTTCAGTGGTTTAGCCTTTGTGATTCGGACCTTTTCCTCCCTCATGAGAATCCAAATTGAATGTTTCCACTTCCTATTTTGCCCACATCCCCCATGTATCTCAAAAGCAGATGGTGTCATAGGTTTACCTAGTCATGGCATGCAAAACCTTATAAGCAATGATTGATTATGTTATTTTAAAGTTCTACTGGAACTCAACAATGCTGAATGAAAATACCAACAGATCCTCTCAACTTAGGGACAGCTGATGAGATATTGTGCTCAAATTGTATCACTGTGAAATTTGAATAGCAAATATACCCTCTCGATATAGGATAGCTGATGAGATAAAATGCTCGAATAAGATACTCATAAAATCAAATCAAAATGTTTGCAATTCCAATCCATCAAAATTTGATAACTATGAATGCCGAAATCCATGATTTATATTATTGAACGGATTTATTGATGCTCAAGCATGGAAAGATTGCATGATTAAAATCTAAAAGTTTTACATAAATCTTGATATTTTACATGGCCAAGTTTCACATTTTTCAAATTCATATTCAATATCCTCGATGATAACTCTACACCAGCCAAAATATTCAGCCAATGCAAATGGCAGCTTTATATAATGAGAATGATTGAACTAACCTAATATATCGAAAGTATAGAAAGCTAGAAGACTCACTTAATGCTAAAAAGAACTAAAAATAAATTTTGCATATTTTCAAACAAGTATTTGACCTTGATGTTAACAATAAAGAACATCCCACTAGTCCCCGTATCCTGACTCCCCACGAGAGAGGACAATGGGAGCTCGTTAAGGGAGGAACATCCAAGTTGAATTTTGATGGGCCTGTAAAAGGAAAATCCCAGAAAAGAAACCATTGGAGGGGTCATAGAGACGAAAATGTGGACATTATCGTGATCCACATCAAAACTGTAGGGTCTGATAGGAATAATCTTATATGAGCCTTAATTAGACGAATTAAAACCTAACTGAAATTAGGTTTGCAAAGAGTATAGGGCAAGGGAGACTCTCAAATCAAAATCTAACTCATGCAGGATTTAAGCTCATATACGGCATGAAAGCTTGAAACCTAGATTGGATGGGTCAAGGAAGTATCTTCAAGCAGATTGAATCTGGACCACCTTCAGGAATGCCAACAAAGTAGTAGATTGGATAGCCAACGAGATATTTAAGGGCAAAGAGGATAATCTCAACATTATAATGATTAAGGGGGTGAAAAACCAGGAAAATGGGAAGGGGCATTAGTTAAGGTAGTTGAAGATGATAAAGTTGAGGGTTCCTAGAAGATGATGCCGTAAAGGGCCACCCCCGGAGGAGACTATAAGTTTTAGTAGTAAATTGAACAATCCAAAGTTCAGAAAGATGGGCTCTATTAAACCTATAACTAATGTCAACTTTTGGGAATCTCCCCCAAAATCTAGGAAAAGGCGGTTGGAAATTGGAATTAATGTGCTTTCACATTAATCACCTTCTGACCTTCAGCAATTATTGCCCCAAACCTTCAACAACTAGGGTTCAAGGTTGGAAGGAATTCGTTTGTTTATTCTTGGTCACATCCTTGAAAATTCTGAGTTTCTTTGTGATTGCTCTTTACCTCTAGCAAATCCCTAAGTTGGTCTGATCCTAGGTTCTTGATCTAGAAAGCTAACACAGAAAAAGAACTCTCTAAGAGGAGCAAGGACAAATTGTTAAGCACTTGGTGGAGAAGAATTCTAGCATAGCAGAGGCCGTTTGACCCTGCTGTGGAGAGGAAATGTTGCCTCTATCTATACTTTTTTGTAGACTCGCATTCCAAAAAAAATGAGAGATATCTTCCACTTGCTTCTTGTAGAGACAACATCCTGAGGGGCCATGGATGCCCATCTTTCTAAGGTTCTCAGCTGCCAAGATTTTCTTATGTGCAATTAGCCAACTGAACGAATTCACCTTTGGATTAGCATTAGTCTTCAATATTTTTTGCCAAATGTTGAGCTTTGTTGGCACACTGGAATTAAAGAGAAAAGTTGTATAGCCTTCCTTGAATGAATAATTTTAAGCATTCCAACAGATTTGATCTTCATCCTCCTTTCTCTTGTTGAGAAAATGGTTGTTATTGATGTCAAAGGTTATCCATCTGAAGGAGTTAATGAAATAGGCTTAAAGTTCGTCCTAAGACCTTTCCGATGATGTATGGCACACCTTTTAACTCTTCTCAGTTAAGAAGATATAATTTTTTGAAGTAAAAAATGGAGTTTGGGCATTTTAATATATGTTTTCATCCACTAGTGAAGTCGGCCCTCTTAAGGAACAAGTTGGCCCTCTTGAGGAACAAGTTGGCCCTGTTTGGGAGGGCGTTGAAGCCTATAAATAGGTGTTCCTCTCCCTCAATTCAACACACCAACCCGGTCAGCTCAAGGGAGAAATTCGGACCTATTAAAGAAGTATATGAGACAAATCCATACCTCATGAACCAAGACAGCAAGGAGTTTTGAAGCCAGTCTGAAGGGTTATTTTCACAGCCTCCTAAGAGGCTTTTCTAATTTTGATTAGGGCACTTTTGAAGCTACTTTGAACAGTCTTTGGAGCGCATCTTGAAGCAAAGTTAGAGCTTATGTGGGACAGAAATCGGACCTGTTGTTGCCTTAGTTTTGGCCCTGTGGTTGCCTCAGTTTCGGCCTTGTTGTTGCTTCAGAATTCAGACTTCTTGTCTGTTCCAGGTTCAGCCCTGATTCAGCCTGCTTAGGACCTAGTTCGGACTCACTATTTGCCTCAGTCTCAGCCTGGTTTTTTTGCTGACTCGAGACTTAGTTCAGAACTGTGTTGCAGTCCTGTCCTGAAACATATATCAGATCCTTTGTGGAGCAAACTTGGAGCTGATTTTGGTGCAGCCTTGGAGCAGAACTCAACCTTGTCTTAGGCCTATCTTTAGACTTTAAGGCTCACTTCTAATCTATCTGTGAGCATTTTGAAGATAAGACTCAGATCTGGTAAGAAGGCCAAGATGTTAGATTGACAACAATTGAAGAGAGGCATGTACATGTAATTTACGGAAGATCAAAGGATTGTTGACAGGTTGGTGCCTGAGGAGGATTGGTTTCCTCATTCTATTACTAGGTTGGAGCCTAGGCTTGCTGAAGAGAATCGGTGTCCTCATTCTATTGTCAGGTTGGAGCTTCGGCTTGTACAAAAGGATTGGTGTCCTCATTTGCTAGGTAGGAGCCTGAATTTGTAAAAGAGGATTGGTGTCCCCATCTTTATAGAAATTGAAGCCAAGCTAAATTTATTGCATTGTTGATTTGATCTTGATCCCTTTAGGGCTTGACGTCTTACATCTTAGATCTGCAATATGCCATTTATATTTCAGAAATAATTAGTTACTAAAAACCTAGTTTAACTTGTATTTTAAGATCTAGTTTTCATTTATCTTTTATTGGTCAAAGGGATGATTTGTTAGTTTTTGTTATAACCTGATATATCACTGAATAGTGTCATCTTCTACACAATTTTACACTGGCCATAGACTTTTCTTCCTTTTATAGTGTTTGTGGTATCCTCTTGACCTATTTCACTAGCTAAATATCATAAATTGTCTTGGAAACGTTACAAACTCAAATCTAGAAATTGTTTTAAATGAATTACCTTGTTGTCACCTTGAACGTCTTATCTTAGTGGTGGTTTTGTGAGTAGCTAATATAGGATGCCTTATACTTGATTACCTCTTACCTAAGGATTCCTTAAAGTTACTAGGGAATCCTTCCTTGTGTTGGATCTATCCTTTACTAAAGAGAGGGAAGTGATTTCCTATGTGATAGTGGTAACACTTCCATGTTACACTAATCTTAGTGCCTTGTGAAAGGCTTTGGGCTAAGTTGCTATATTTTGTGATAACAATGCACATGCAAACTTATGCTCTACTTTTTCTCCATGCAAGTGAATTAGGGGAATTCAAACTATCATTGGGTTGGGGAAAATTAGGATACTTCTCTCTGAATAAACAACCATGAACTTACTGCAGAGGAAATTATGCCAAGATACACACACGAATTACCAAGGAATTATGATTGTGAAAGAGTAATTACTATCATTGAGAAGAATTTAACTACCACTGAGAATTTATGGACTCCCGATAAAGAGATTTCCTAACCATCCTATGTTACATACCTGGAGGGAAGTGGGATAGCCTAAGGGACTGCTTAGTAGAGAAGGGGATCCCATTCCTTGGGTTTTGTACACTAATGGGGAAAGAGGGCTATAGATTGGGACTATTGCAGATAGAAAATTGACTATGAGCCTAGAAATTGGGCTATGAGAAGGGATGTAGAGGCAACCATAGGAAAGGTTTTCCCTTGTGGATTCACATTGCATCTATCACAAAGAGAATCTGTGCAAAGGGGAGCCAATGGTTGGGCGTAATGTCCTTCTTTTGCATCCAGTTGGTGGACAACTTCTAGACAAATTAGTGTGTATGTATGTACCTATGAATCGTGTTGAACTAATGCTATTTGCATTATGAATTGTATTACATTTTAGTTTGTTTGCCCCATTTGCATGTGTAGGCCTACTATTATAATTTATGGCATCATTGTGACTGAATAATTATTCTTGCATAAGCTTGCATTGTCATACCTAAATGTGTTAATTAATTAGTAATAGACATTATAGGACGATGATTAAAGGTATCAAAGGAACAAATTTGTTGTGTAAATGGACAAATTTCATTTCCTTATTAATTTGGTAGCTCGGGGACAAATTCCCTCCTTTGGAAAACTTCTTCATTAAGAAAGACCTCTCCTAGCCCTTGGAAGAATTTAATTTGGTCAAGGAAAAATTTAATTTTTAAGGTGAAACCCACATGTGCACAAAAGTACAAGCTAATTAGACCTCCTAAGAAGCATATAAGTACACATCATGTCACATCACTATGGAGCATCATCACATATTCACATCTTCTCTCTCTTCTCTTGATTGGTTCATACAAGTCTACAATTGGAGGTCTAAGTTCACACGTGCGAAGGGAAGGATACTAGTTATGATTCTGCGCTGACTTTTATGCTTGGGATAGTTTGAGCAGTCATTGACAACCTTTGACTTAGAATTTTGACTTGCTTTGTCTTGGAAAATTTCGATTTTTGGAGGCTAGATTCTTTGGTGAAGGAACCGAACTTTTCTGGGAAGGTTGACTTGGGTTTACCGCATGTATGTTGACTGAAGTTTGACTGCAAAATTCTAAATTTTGACCACAAACTTTCTCTCTCCTTTGATTGAGCTTTTTGGAGTTGTTTTGACCAACATTGCACGAAGCAAGGACGGAATGGGGACATTTTTTGGAAGCGAGGATGCGGAAGCGCATTTTCCAAAAATCTAGGAAGCAAGCATCTCGGAAGTGTCTATTATATATATATATATATATTGCATTTATATTCAAAACAAACATCCCAAATACCAAATTAGTTGTAGAAAACATGAAAACATGCATATTTTTACATGAATCAAGATAGCTATGGCATCCACAATTCCATTGCACATCAATGATTAATTATTGAGCATCAACGATCTATATTCTAGCAATTACAAACATACATAAAAAAATTCAAGCATGTTATAAAACATAAAACATTTAAGCATATTATAAAACATAAAACATAAAGCATATTATCTAGCAAGTGAGCAACAGTCAACATTAGTCATGTCCAAAATTCAAATGATAATGTTTACAAAATAGGCCACTTGGCCACCACCAAGACAAAAAAGTTCAAATTCACAACAAGCCTACAAGTCTAATGATTAATCTATGACAAAAGTAGTAAATTGTGAATATATCTACTAATCTCTCCTCCTTCCACCACGAAGAGTACATAGCGATGGGCCTCCACGTGGTGGCAATGAAGAAGATGGTGCATGTGGAAGTTGTGGCACTGAAACTGATGAAGATGAAGCCCCTGTTGTTGGTGTTGAACCATGGAACCTGGGAACCAAGGGACCAGATGGGGGTGACATCTCAACTAGATCATCATCACCCTGGAATCGCTCAAAAAATTCATACCAAAAAAAACCACTAGTTAACAAAAAAAATTAAAAAAAGGAATTAGAGAAATGCTTTATAAGAAAAATTGACACATTTGAATTCAATTGACATACCACTTATTGACTGAATTTTAAAATTCATACTACAATGGACATACCTGGATAAGAGCATCCTCTAGTTGCTCTAACCACAACACTCCATCCTCCAAATTGGGCTGCTCTGGATTCTTGTCCCAAACCTTAAGGTCTTTATTAGTCTTTGCATCATCACAATAATAGGACAACAATCGCAAGTTGTAACGAACATAAACCAAGCTCTCTGCCCGGTCTAAAATCAACCCGTTCCTTTTAACACTGTGGATGAAAGAATAAGACCTCCAACACCTCTTTCCAGAAGAAGTGTTTACCACCTATGATAGCACCTGCAATGCCAAAGTCTGTAGAAGTGTAGTAGCATCTCCATGCATGTTCCACCGCTCAAGAGAAGAAAAACTCTCTTGATCTCTAATTGCATCCATGCTTCCAAATGGACCAATGCTAAGTGTATAGTTGCTCAATTGTTTCCTTACCATGGCAGCCTCCTCCTCATCAGGGACTAATTTATCCAATGTAGTCATATATTTTTCTAGAACCTCTGGTGTCGTTTTCTCCTGCTCCCCCCAGGTGCTAGTGTTGAAAGCCATGATGGATGATAGTATTTAGGTGTCAAAACATATGCTAATGCATGCAATGAAACATTTAGCATATCCCATCGTTTTCCACCTCTGCACGAATATAATTTACAAGGTGATATCTCTAGGCTCAACAATGTCTTTAATCTGCCCCAACATGCTATCCCTTTGTTCATATACCTCCCCAATTATTGGCCGGTTTGAATCTGCAAACTTGATCATGTAATAAATTGGTTTGCTGAATTGCAAAACATATTTAACCTATGACCAAAAGAACATGTCAAGAATAGTGTCCTTGGCTACATTAGGACCATCTCTATCAGTGTTAATTTACTCCCATGATTTACAAGTCTGTTGGAATTTCTAAGTTTAACCCGTTAGAAATTCTTCCTGTACTATCTGGTTTATTTCTTCCTACTTGTTTAATTACTTAACAAGTTATTTACCATGTAAATACTGAAAATAAACACAAGTGCAGTATGAACATCTACAAATCATCAACTGAAAGAAAACAAGCACACAAGTTATACCATTATTTTTGGACCAATGTCCCCGAAAAAACCCAATGCGGCGGAAAACCGGTGTAACAGATATGAGGGTTTCATTATTATGCAGTTTCTAAATACAACTAGGGTGCCAGAAATGGCTCACCCAACAAAGAATGCCCTCGACAGTAGTACCTCTCTCCTCGGAGACAGATATTTCGGCTAATTAATCATCGGAATAACGATCCCACAGCAACAATTGCAGCTTCCACTGCTCTGCGTCACTCTGATAGGGATTGTGTCACCCTTCCCGGATCACCAGCACCTAGTCTGCCCCACGAAAATCCTCCCAGCACTGCCTCTTGGCCCTGCGTCAGCTTTGCTAGCCTTTGCACAGCTACTGAAGCTTCTGCGTCAGCCCTCAAACCCTTTGCGTCACCCACGTTGGCCTCTCCTAGCTCTACGCTAACTGCCTCTACATAGCACCCAGCTGCCTCTGCGTCAACCTCTCTAGGCTCTGCACTGTCTCTACTACTGTCTCTCTATATGTAATCCTCTCTCTACTGTTTCCCCTCGCTGCTGATCACTGATTCACTTTTGCTTAGCAACCCCGCTCTAGCAAAATGAATGACTGATCACTCTGGTGTGTTCTCCAACTGACCCTCAAGCCTCCTCTTATACTTTTCTTATTGGTCCATCAACAACCGAGATTAAATCTCTAATCAACGGCTAAGATTAGATTTGGCTTGATCCATGACTTTTGGAACCTTCTAACCCAGTTTTATATTAATACTCATTAATATTTTATTTTTCCTAAGTTTAGACTTAGGAACTCCATTAAAAATATTAATTATTTTAATATCTCCCAAACCGGTTAGAATCTGCCCAAACCATTTTGGGTCTTGGAGATCTCATGCGCTTTAGCCTCTCCACCAATTTTCATGGCTAGAGCACATCCGATGCTACCCCAAATCAACAAGGTCACCATACTAGTTAAAGCTTGTCCCCCTTCACTAGCTGCCTAAAGATGAGGTAATAACTTGCAATTCTTGTTTTTGCAAGTTTAAGCAACTGCAACTTGGAGTAAGTGCCATAGAAGTAGTTTACCCTTGTATGCCCTGTGATAAATTTAATGAGTTGCTTCTCTCTCTTTTAAAGCTCATTAATCCACCCACATTCTTTATGCTTCACAATATCATACATCAAAAGGTTCAATGTGTGCACCAAGCACCCAAACCAAAAGATGTGTGGATGAGTAGGCTCAATAACATTTCCTGTTTCCTTACAATTTGCTACATTATCTGTGATCACTTGAACCACATTATTAGGACCAATATCTCTGATTGATTGCAATAGGAGATCTGCAATGTTTTGAGAACTTGCACTGATGGAAGAGGAGTCATGACATGTAATAAATACTGCACCACTAGCAAAAACACTAAGAACATTTATCAAATGTTGGTTTCTAATATTTGTCTACAGTCCACCCATCTAATAAAATGGATACCCCACAATCCACCCACTCATTTGTAAAACGTGTCCAAGCTCTTTGAACCTTTTCTTTTTCTCTTTCTAATAACATTGTTCTAGCTTTCTCATAGTTGGGGGCCTTGTATCCTTTTGGGGCTTCACTGATGGCCTTTACCATTTCATGCCAATAGGGAGAATGAAGCACATTGAATGGTACACCGCAAGCACAAAGAAATCGGACTATCTTTCCATCCATACCATCCCTCCCAACAACATTCAAGAAATCCCCCCATTGTTCTTTTACCTCCAGAGCTTGCAGAAGTACTATGAGAAGATGAGCTACAAAATCTAGAGGTTGCACTTGATTCAGACTGAGTTTCTTGTTTCTTGTTTTCTTGCTGTGTAACCTCCTTTATTTGGATGTATTTTCTTCTTTGTTCAGCTGAAATGTTTGGGCAAATTTGTATCCCCACGGCACCCTTTTTCTCATCATTGTCCATCACCCCACAAAGATGCCTCTTCACACGGATATATGAACGACTAAATAGTTTTCCTCCATGACAACCACGAGGATACAAAAATTTGTAGCTTCCACCACCTCTTCCCCCTTCAAGTTTGGTCACATAGTTCAACAAGGGTGTCAATGCAGCTTTCCCTCTAGTGTTTCAGTGTTCCCTTCAAGTTCATCCCCTTCCTCTTCAAACCCTTCCTCCTCATCATACATAGGGTCACTCATATGGGGACCACTATCCTTTTGTTATTCTTCCCTTCTATTCCTACTCCCCCCTTGCCATCATGAAAACCAAAAGTGGAATGATACATAGAGCCAATACAACCATCTTGGAATATGAATGTAGATGGTGGACAACCTGCAATTAAATGAGAAAGAAGAAATAATGGGAAAGAGTAGGAGAGGGAGGAGAAAAATACAAAAAACAATGACAAAAAAAATGAGGGAGTTTGGGGTTTGCACTTACCTCTTTAGCTCGTGTAGTGGAAGCCCTTCTTTACTCCTCCAAGCTCCTCCTCCTTCTACTAGCTTCTTCTTCTTCACTCCTCCAAGCTCTCCTCAAGTCTCTCCTCTCTTTCTACTCTCTTCTCCAAGCTCTCCAAAAATACAAGTGAGCAAATGAGAGGTGAAATAGCCTTTTAATCCCTTCATTCCCTTCCCTAACCCAACTTAGACCCATCCCCAACCATTAGTTAACAAAAAAAATAAAAATAAAAAATCGTTTTTGTGGGGCTGTAAGGGGAACCTGCCAACGACTACCCACAGAGTAGGTCATGACCCATACGGATCCGGCCTCGAAACGTGGCGTTTCGGCCGGGTGATCCACTGCCCAAAATGCGTCTCGACAATTCCGAAACGCGGATCGAGCTGGACGGTTCCCACAGGGCAGGAAGTGGCTTTTCCACCTGATTCGCGTTTCAGAACTTATGGGACGTGTTTTGGGCAGCGGATCAACCACTGATCCGTACGGGTCGCGTTTTGGGTTTTGATCCAGGGGGGCATTTCATGCAACACTGGTTTTGACTGAGGTTTGACCAACAAGTAAGGATGAATTGTTTGACTATTGAGCAAACTCTTTGGAGGAAAGTTGACCATTGAATTTTGATTGGTTAGGGCATTAGTTGTTGTTGTTGACTTTGACAGAATTTGCAGATTTGACTTTTTGTGCTCACCTCTTGGATATTGGTTAGTGGATTATTGAATAAGCCAGAGATTTAACTTTGACTCTTTATTGATGAATTGGAACATTATATCTCTTTACTGAACATTTGATGACAATAATAGAAGAAAACTTTGAAAGGGCCTTCCCCCTTGTTGGGTTTTTCCCTAGTCTTTGATCAAATCTTGTGTCTCTTGTTATTGTTCTTGGTTGTCTTCTATTGTGCATTGGATTTATTGTTTTATCTAAAATTTGTTAGTTCTTACTAGAAGATTGAATTTATTGGATACATTGATCGCTAATTGAAGAAGAATTGGAAAAATAATTTGTTAAAATTTTAAAAATTCTTGGCAGAAACTTGAAAGTTCTATGACATAGAAAACAGAATGGAACAGACTGTACTTTGCAGAAAATTGAATGTACTTTGCAGAAATGTGAATGTACTTTGCAGAAAGGTGAATGTCCTTTGCAGAAAACTAAATATACTTTGCAGAAAATTGAATGTACTATGTTGTTACAATTACTTAGAATGCAGATTTTTTCTTCACAACTTTTCAGATCAACAATTGTAGATAGAACATAAACTTAAGAATCATATGAAAATAGTCAAGCATAAATATGAGACACTTAGAGTTAGGTCCAATGACCAGGCCAAAACCCACAAGGGAAAAACCCAAATGATTCTTCTAATATTAGATTTCTTCAATTGTTCAACAAAGTACACAGAGAGAGATAAATAATGAGAATGAATAAAGTCACCAATGTTTGATCAAGTTGCAGTTGAAACACTCTTGCTCTTTGCTTGAAGATCTCCTCATTCTCTTGATTAGATCTTGTACTTCACACTTGCTCGTTCTCTTCCCTTGTTCTTACTCTTCACTTGCTCTCACACTTCTCTTGCACACACTCAACTCTAGCTCTCCTTCTTCACAATGAACATGTTACTCTCAACTCTCACTTGTTCTTACCTAAATAGATGAAGAAGGAGACGAGTTACAAAATGAATTCATTCTTTGAGCCAATAATAGGAGAATTGAATTAGACGAGGTATGAGTTACTTAAGGAGAAGTGTAACTCATCCCAAGAATAGAGAGAGAGGTACACTTGTCTTGAGCTATAATTCAAATTAGAGAGAGAGAGAGAGTTACACTTAGACATAAGAGAAAATTTGGTGAGAGTTATAAATCGAATTGAAAGAGGGAGTTACAAGTGCATTTAATAAAGAGAAGTTACACTTTTTCCATACATTGAATAAGTGAGGGAGAGTTACATTCTCTTAAGTGTGGAGTTACTATTTTATTTCAAGAGAGAGATTCGATTTTCCAAGTAAGAGATTCTCAACTTAATTTACTTATTCCATGAGAGATTTTTTTTTATTAATCCATTAAAAGTGAATGGCTTTAGATTATTTTATAATAATAATAATAATAATAATACTAGTAAGGATAAAAATATTAATTCTTGACTTGTATAATCATGATTGATTTGATTTTAAAGTGGATCCCATATGTTGAGATTATCCTTGATCATTTAGACATGACTTTCTATTTTTGGAAAGTGACTTCCAAATTGAGATGTGACTTAATATTTTTGGAAAGTCATATAAGAATTGTCATAAATGAAAGTTTATTATAGGTGGCTCAAACCAGTGTTGACAATATCGCTGATATATCGCCGATATTCTCAAATATCACAATATTTTTGGGAGACGAGATATCGCCGAGGAAATATCGTGATATTTCCGAAATATTGGTGATATCTCGGGAAAATATCGTGCTATGACGCAAAATATCACCCAGGCATAGAAAGAAATTGCCGCCGCGGCTAGAAAAGGCCAATTTTGTTTTATTTTTCATCCATTTTCATTTCTGGTTGCTGGAGAAGGAAGGGGAGAGCTATGTGCTTGCTGCCAAGGAGATTTGAGTGTTGAATAGCCATTATCACCACCAACAACAAAGATTTTGTTGATATAAGATTTAAGAACAGTGAGACAATTTCATTTCTTCCATTAACAGGTATGTTCAAATTAATCAATGAATGAATTGAATTAATTTACAATGAGAAATGAAGCTATTTAAATAATACAAGAATATTTACAGAAACAACAAGTTTCTAATAAGAAATTGCTAATAAGATCACAGACGATCTTATCTTACATAAATGAGCATTAAAATACTAAAATAGCATTATTCTAATACCCCCTTAATGCTCAATCTATTTACAACACCTATAGACCCTCTGAATTTTACAAACTTGTCAGGACCAAGGGACTTGGTGAAGATGTCTGTTGGCTGCTCCGTGGTGGGAACATACAGCAACTGAATCGATCCGTCTTCAACAAGCTGTCGAATGTAGTGACAATGGGTTTCCACATGCTTTGTTCATTCATGGAAGACTGGATTCTTGGCGAGTTTGAGCACTCCTCAATTATCACAGAACAAGGGAGTAGGACCGGCCTGGGAAACATGCATATCCACAAGCATACGTCGAAGCCAAATTGCCTCACAAGATGCCTTAACTGCTCCCCGATACTCTGCTTCTGTCGAGGAGAGAGCCACTGCCTGCTGCTTCTTACTAGTCCATGTGACAGCACCGGATCCCAGACTAAACACATAACCAGTTGTAGATTTACGGTCATCAACCGATCCTGCCCAGTCGGAATCTATGTAACCATTGAGAGTAAGATCTAAACTTCGAGTGTACAGAAGTCCATAATCAAGAGTGCCACTCACATAATGCAACACACGCTTCGCTACTATCCAATGATCAGCCTTAGGGGTTGTCATGAAGCGTGAAATGTAGCTCACTGCAAAACTGATATCAGGTCTAGTGGCAGTAAGGTAGATGAGGTTGCGCACTAATTGCCTGAATAAAGATTCATCCACAAGTGGTGAGAATGACTGAACTGAAAGTTTGAGCCCAAGTTCCATAGGATTCGTGGCAGGTTTGCAATCTCGCATTCTGAACCTGTCCACAAGAGTTCTGGCATACTTGGACTGAGAGAGAAAGATGTTGTTCTCAATCTGCCAGATTTCAACCCCTAAACAGTGACGAAGAAGTCCCAAAGCCGTCATATCAAAAGTGCTGCACAAATCCTGTTTGATCCCATGGATCAAATGTGCTGAACTGCCAGTAATGATAAGGTCATCCACATAGACAACCACAAACAAAATATCATCACCAGTATGCTTGATATACAGGTTTGCATCAGATGGACTCCATTGAAAGCCATGATCTGTTAGGTACTTATCAATTTTCATGTACCAAGCCCGAGGGGCTTGTTTCAGACCATAGAGTGCTTTGACTAATCTACAGACTTTTGTTCTTGACCGGCAACCTTGAATCCTGGAGGCTGCGTCATGTAGACTTCTTCCTGTAAGTCACCATTCAGAAAAGCACTCTTTACATCCATCTGATGGACTTTCCAACTGAACTGAGCTGCTAAGGCAAGGACGAGCCGTATGGTACTCATCTTGGCTGTAGGAGCAAAGGTCTCCTCATAGTCTATGCCTTCCTTCTGTGAGAACCCTCGAGCAACAAGGCAAGCCTTATACTTGTCTAGGGTTCTATTAGCTTTGTATTTCACTTTATACAACCATTTGCAGCTAATGGGCCTCTTCCCTGTACGAAGATCAGAAAGGGTCCAAGTGTGATTCTTCTAAAGACTTTGGAATTTAGCTTCCATAGCCTATTCCCACTCAGGTATACTCTTAGCCTCTGAATAGGTTTGAGGCTCAAAAACACTATGAAGGTTAGCCATAAGTGCAAAATTTACTATACGCTATTGTTTGCTCTTATTTCTGGAAGTTCTACCTTCAAGGAGCTCATTATCCCGGAGATCACCAATAGTTTTAGCCCACCATTTAGGCCGGAGAGTAGAGGAACCAATATCAGGAGGAGGTGGAGGAGGCTCAGGAACAATAGGAGCAGCAAGAGGAGGGTTATTTTCTAGAGGAAGCTCAAGTAGTGCATCATCAAATACTGATGCTGCATCATCCCTCCCATCAGGTGGACCTAATGGAAGAAGAACATTGTGAGGCTAATCCTCAGAACACTGCTCAGAAGGAGGAGACTGAAAGAACCCTCTGTCTTCATCAAATACTACGTCCTGACTGAAGCTAAGACGACCAATGTCTATATCGATCAGCCTATAGGCCTTGTGGTGATCACTGTACCCTGTCATCATGAGTTTCTGGCTTTTGGAATCCAATTTAGAGCGCTTATCAGCTGGAATCCAAACATATGCAACCGAGCCAAACACTTTGAGGTGACTAATCTTAGGCTTACGGCTAGACGAAACCTCTTCTGGAGTCTTCCCCTTAACAGCTTGAGTAGGTGATCGGTTAAGAAGATGGACAGTAGTAAACACTGCTTTCAGCCCAAAATTTGTTCAGAACATTTCTGTGTTGTAACATGGAACAAGAGCCATTTCCAACAACCGTACGGTTGTGACGTTTGACAACTCTGTTCTGTTGAGGAGTGTAAGGTGTATTTAATTGCCGTTTGATGCCATGGGTATCACAAAAGTTGGAGAAAGCAGAAGAACAAAATTCCCCCTCGTTATCTGTCCTAAGAGTTATGATATTACAACTAGACTCTTTTTCAACTAAGGACTTAAACCTCTGAAAGATACTAAATACATCAACTAAGGACTTAAACCTCGAAGTGTTGTAATGGGTGCTATATATATATATATATATATATATATATATATAATCAAAATAAAATATGTTCAACGAACACTTGAAGCATTCTAATAGGTTGAAATCTAAAGAATTTTAGCTAATATTAATGTTACCAATTTGTAAAATAGCCTAATGCTCTATAAATATTTAGTAATTTCACTGTTGTCCCCAATCCAATATATCAAATAAATTCAAAATTTGAGTTGTGAAAACAAGTCCCTCCAAGTTTCAGATGTCCTTTATAAGGCGCGTAGGGTAGGAAATATCTTCAAGCTACTATAGTTTAACGTTGTGTGTTCCAACAAAAATGAGGAGGCACCAATATGTATCTTATCCTTGTATGAGCCTGTCCTAACCAAAAAGGTACTCAAACATAGCAACATGCATGTATTATTAAAACACGACATGTAGGATGTAGTCTTATATCTGAAATGAGCCCAAAAAAAGATCATATCCACTATCAATATATCTTATTTACTATATTTTATGTCTAATGTTTTCTGCAAATATGATTAGTTATGCCCAGGGGCATAGCTAGAGAATGTTGAGCACGCCTTCTTTGGTCTCTTGGATTTCCCACTGACCTTGAGCCAATGCCAATCCTCTTTTCGAAAGTTCATCTGCTTGTTGATTGTTTTCCATATAAATATGAGTGAAAGAAATGTAAGTAAATCTTCTTGCCTTGTTCACAATGTTTTGATAGAGTGGAAGAAGGGTGTGATTTCTTAGTTTTGATTTCATGTTCATCCAATTTACCACATTCATTGAATCCCCAAATATATTGATGTTTGGATATGCAAAAATTCAGCACGTTGAAGGAGTAGTTTTAATACAAAAAGCTCGACAAAGTTGTTTGATGTCGTGCCAATACTACAAGACAAGGAAAAGAAAATGTGTATCTAAAAGAAATATATGACCCTAGCTCCCCCAATGGAGGGTTTTGTTGGGCAGATCGAAGAAAGCCCAAGGTTTGTCCTTCATTATAGTAGGGGACAAGATGGATCTAGATTTTTTGTATCTTCAATTTCCTTGGCAGGGAGTCTTGCAATGCCAGACTATTGTAAGCCACTTTAATTAAAGATTGTCCTTGGTCTTCAAATATAACTCGGTTTCTTTCTAGCCAAATGCCCCAACAGACAACTAGAGGAAGAGCCTTTATAGTGTCCTTGGGTTTTTTCTCTAACCATGATTTTAGGCATTCCTCAACTGAGGGGCCATCCCAGAGGGTACCATCCCCAATACACTTGTGAATCTCAAACCATACACTTGTGGAGAAAGGCAATGTATAAAAATATGAGAAATTGACTCAGATTTAGACAAATAGAGTGACAACGACTTAATCCATAAAAACACGAGTTTTTGGTGGAGAGCTTAATTTCCATGTTATATATATATATATATATATATATATATATGTTTCTTTTCTCTCTATCATTGAATTGTCAACTATTTTATGTTTTGTTCGAGTTTCTCTTGAGGTTGATTGAAACCTTTTTATTTCCATCATGATAGCTTTAAGAGCATGTTTTGGAACACTAATATTATGGTTTAAAGAACAGATTTTATTTTTTTAAATTTGGATTATTTTAATAGATTTGAAGTAGAGTATTAAAAATTTGTTTGTATTAATATTTCAAGCAATCTTATAATCCATTATCGAATTATCAAATAAATTATATAGATATTTATTTTGAGAATGTAATGTGTTAAAAATAAATCATTATTTTAAATCTTTTAATGAAATTTGTTGTATTTTAAAGATATAATAAAATTAATGTGAATATTAAAAAACCTTAAATTTTAATTTATTTATTTTAATTTTTAAATTAAATATAAAAATAAGAATTTTTTTTTATTTTAAAAGAAAGACCATAGAATTTTAAATAATATAATTATTATTTCTTTTTTAATTTATTTTAGTAATATTAAATTTAAAATATTTAAAAAAATGAAAAAAATCCAAAATTATCAGTGCCTTTATTGTTGGTTCTCAACACTTGATTTAATTTTTTATATTTTTTGAAATTAACCATTTAGAAAAGATCACATTAGAATTGTTCTTTGAAAAAATGGACGATCCCACACCTAAATAGATAATGATTATACAATTCTCCTTTCCTAATCACTCTTTTCATTCAACTTCTACCTTCCCTACTTGTTTTCTTATTTCCTTTTTCATGGCTTAGACCTCATCAACAAGGAATGAGAGAATTCCATCTAAATTAGTCTCAAAGAAAATCATCACCAATACTAACCATAATTGTATTACAAAAGTTTCCATTATAGAACACTCCCATTAAACTAAACATTGTTTTTTATAAAATCAAAATTCCTAAACAAAACTTAGTATAGAAGTCATGGAAATTAAATTGAAATCCAACAATATCAACAAAAAAACAATTTTAATCTTAACCACTCCATATAACCTATCATCAATCTATTTCACAAGCATAACTCTCATCAAAACTATATCACTCCTCTTCTTCACTTATTCTTTTCAGTGTAAAAAGTTATTACCCAAAGTTGATAAATAAATAAATAAAAAAAAGATAAACTGGGAAAATTTTGATTCAGTTGATGATAATAATAAAATCTTTTAACAAGTTGATAATAATATCACTCTTGTTCTTCACACTCTCATTTTTTATTTATTTGTTTTTAATAAATTATGATTTATTTATTTGGAAAAATGTATAATTAATGATGATCAATTGATGATATGGATGTTTCATATGATTGCGAATTGAATTTGTCTATTGGTTTTGAACCAACTTCCTTTAAAGAAGTTGCTTCTCATGATTAATGCAAAGCAACAATTCAAAAGGAGTATGATGCTCTCATAAAGAATGGAAAATGCAAGCAGTGGACTTCCATTTAGAAACAAACCGATTGGTTGCAAGTGGGTCTACAAAAAAGGTACAAATTAGATGGCTCACTTGACAAGCACAAAGCAAGGTTCATGGCAAAAGGATTTGCACAAAAGGAAGGTGTCGATTAGGAAGAGACCTTTGCCCCCACAGCACAATGGGCCACCATCCAAACTCGCTTTCCCTTGACAGCTCATAATGGATTGAAAGCTCACTAGATGGATGTGAGGACTACTTTCTTGAATAGAGACTTGAAAGAAATTGTCATGTCTCTCAACCATAAGGTTTTGTTATGAAGGGTCAAGACCAAAAAGTATGTAAACTCATCAAATCCTTATATGGCCTAAAACAAGCACCACAAGCCTAGTATGAAAAGTTAACCGAGAATCTTCTGAAATTAAACTCCAAACACTTTAATCTTGATTATGCAACTTTGTTTATCAAGAAAATTGGTGAAATTGTTGTATATCTTGTGGTAATGATGATCTATTGATAATAGGGCACAATTAAACTATATTGCATCCATGAAGAAAGGAATTGAGATGACAAGTTTGGGACGCGTTCACTACTTGGCATTGGGGTGACTCAACATCCAAGGTATATATCCATCTCTCAAAAGTACATTAGAGAATTGATGAACAAGTTTGGCATGGATGAATGTAATCCACTTTGTTACCCACCACCTGTGGGTGACACCCATAGGAGAAATTTTCTCTTAGATGGTCCTCAGTCGGCAACCAACAACCCCTTGCAACCACCAGATAGCTCAATGTGCCACCATTTATGCCACCTGAGCTAGCCATTAGATTCCTCGCCTATCTATTATGATCGTATGTTTGAAGGTGGGCCTTCCAACCCCAAAGGTATGGCTTTTCATTATGTAGTTGGGTATCTTTGCTTACTTATCATGGACACTTATGGGCATGGATTAGTGGGGGAATTCGGCAAAAATAGTGGGCTTAGTTTGTGCTCTTGTCCCCTTGTCCAATTTGGTGGTTAACCTTGTATCCTAGTCCCATGGGGTCTCCTTTATTGGTTACTAGCTTTAGGAGTGGCATTACATGGGAAATCTCGATTTTGTTTGCGTGGCCCCACTTCCCTACACCACATTATAACCCCTTTTCACATATTTCCCATCCAGGTCCACATTTTTCTATTGGGTCCACAAGAAGTTAGCTTCCCCTTCCCCTTGTCCACACTTTTTGTGAGGCTTGGAACAATGCCTTGGAAGTTGATGCAGCTAAAAAGAAAGTAAAAAGCATAATTTGGCCACTCTTAATAGGAAATGTACCACAAGATGCAAAAGATGGCCGGGACATACGAGTTTAGCACGTGGGCAAAAGTCATCATGAGCTCTACCCCTATCATCATGGACATCACCCTGGTTCCTAGGGCCCTCATAGTGGGCCCCTGCATCATTAATGAACCCATGTTTGTCCCAACCCCTGGTAGGCAATGAATTGCCCAACCTAAGGGGGTATTCATGCTATATCATTCACATAACGCTCTCATCCTCTGGAACCCCGAACAATTTTAAAAGAAAAATCAATAAAAGGCAAAAGGTGTATGATGAAAAAGATGAAAAAAACAAAGGTTGGGGTAACTCACGTACTATGATTTCTCCCTCTGATATTCATACACCCAAGTGTGGGCATCCCTTATCTTAACTACCCTTGTACTATGGCATGTGGCTTGGAGCCTTCCACTGATTCCCCACTCTGTTCCATCATCATATCACATGACACCTGCCACTTGATTGATGTACCATGGACCTGTCACTCCCTTAAAGGTTGAAACCACCTAATAAGGTCCTTGGTTAACCTCTTTCTTGAACTTAGAGACACATATACACTTTAAAGCCCATTATGGAAGAGCATGCCACTATGAGGTGTCCACTTGGTTCCATGATTTGTAAGCTTATTTGCTCAACTACACTAATGATTTTTCATTTTGGAAGGTGAGGATACGCATTGGATCTTATGAAGAATTACAAGTGGGTCTTCATCTTGGGATTTGGTATCCCTATACGGGGTCCAAGCCCTCTAGAGGGTCATATTGCCATTTGTACGGTGTGCATTGAGAGCCATGGGCCTCCACTATAGCAGAGAGCAGATAGCCATGCCATGGGATCCTTCAGTACCATCCATTGCTCACTCGTGTTCCACCTATTTGATGATGATGATGCACCTGGACCACCTTGCCTAGTCGACTACACACTTGCACCACACACTTGGCAATTGATCCAAGGCCCAGATGGGGTTGTGTCTCACCATGGGAGACAAAGGGAGGGTTTGCGTCATTGTTCCAAAACTTAGAGATGGGATACAGGCTTGATCAATATACTTGGAGACCCATGGTGATATTTTGTACCCCCGCAGCCACTAGGGAGCACCATAGGTCATTTGCTTGGAGATTAAGGGGCAACCCCCTTTAATCACTATAGTCGGAGCCCTTCACTCATTTTGGCACATATTCAACTTCATTTGGCCTTTCAAATGCTCTTTGACCTATTGTATCTATCATTTGGGCCTTCTTAAGAAGCTTATTTTCATGTTATGGAGCTATCTTGGTAGGTTTTTCACCAAGTAATGTTATGTTGTACACTATTTTATTAGTTGGGGCATGATTAGGCCTAATTAGGAAAATCGAACCCTTAGAGGATGATATTTATTGATGAGAGGATCATTTGATCATCGTCATCACTTGGATTTGTATCTATTTTCTCTCTTGAGAATTTCACTATACCTTTTGAGGACGAATTAGAGAATCTTTTATGCATTTTGACATTTGGATATCCTTTCATGGCCTTGGAGCTTCAATTTTTGTCTCAATTTGATGATGGGATATCCTCGCTATACTTCTAAGTGCTTTTCATTATCTATTTTATCTCTTTATTATGTATACATGTATAACGTATGAAATTGTTGCTCATGAAATCTGGAATTTTTCCCTAATTTAATGTGAATTAGTCAAATTATTGATCTTGTGAGGAATTGCATATGTTGAATGTTTGAGTATAGTGAATGAATGTTCCTAGGGGTATATTATCTTCATAATTGCCTTGATAAGTCATCAAGTTGTTGCAACAAAAAGAATAAATTCCTTGGTAACCTAGTAGTTGCCTCTAGGGTTGTATGAAGTTGTTGGAGGACTCCTTGACTTAGTAAAAGCATTCCAAAGGTTGAAAGCACATCGACTCTACTCTCCAAATAGGCTAGGCATTGATTTTGTCCTTGGTGATCACCTCAACAAATGCCTTTTTCACCTCTTTCTTTCTTTTTCTAAGCCCTAACCCTAACCTAGGAGTCCCCTAGGGCATCACACGAAATCCATTGTCGCCATCCTTTTTAAGAGCAAATTGGGCTACAACTGCGTTGGGGTGTCCTCTAGACCCTCACAAATTTTAAAGAACTTCCCACAACTTGATTTAGAGTTATCCCAAGCCCTAGCTCTAACTTCATTCTTAGCCTTAGCTTTCTTTGGTTAGTGGCTTCATCAAGGATCATTGTATTGAAAACTCAAGCCAAATCTAATTTCCTTGATCCTTTTCTCCTCCCTTACTTATTCACAACCTTTTGTTTGAAGTTTCACCTGAAACCCTTGAACTTGTGTGGGTCCACATGGGCTACTTTGTGGTCCTGCATCCTTTATCACTCTAATTTCACAAGGATCATCTTAGAAGCCCTCTTCTCCTAGGAATCTTGGGTCTAGGGCCTCCCTTATCAAGGATTATCCATCATCCATAGGTCTAGGATTCCCTTCAAGCCTTTCTTGGCTCTGGATTCCCTTCAAGCCTTTCTTGGAGAGCCATATACCTTGCTTCTTGAAGGGGTCTTGAAATCACTGTCTTTTTGTCATTGATATATCATTCTTAGTGATTTCCCATATATCGGGACTCCACCCATCGATGAAAGTTTGTAAAGAGCAAGGGACATTGACCGAGGTGACAGTGAGTCTTTGCCCCATTGTTGTCACTTGGTCTAGTAGTTACCCTTTGGAACCCCTCCTAGGACCCCTACTAGATTGAGCGGTAATATTTTTTGGTGTCGTTGTCAGGGACACAAGACATCTGTCTTGTTTCCCTTACAATGATATTGATATATCATTCTTGGCGACTCTGTTGGAGGAACAAAGCCCTAGTTCCTCATTAAACTTCAAAGTCAATGCTTGCAGGGTGAAGCAAGCATGTGTAAAGGCAATTTCAAAATCACCCCGACGACTCCACATATGATCTCCATAGAATACTCAACACAATGTGGGATTGGGCAGCAAAGCACCCAACATTGGATATTAAATGGATTATGGGATACCCAAATGCCATTAATTATAATCGTAGGGAACCCTTGCCATTGTTTGATGGTGGCCCCGTCTACAACAGTTAACCATGTGGCTAATTTCAAGGAATATATCTCAAAGGTCAACGTGGTTCATGAAGATGTTTTTATTTATATATTCCTCGCCTATGTTAATGTTAGTTTTTGGTAGCATCGGATGTGCTCTTGCCATGAAAATTGGTGGAGAGGGCTAAGGCACATGAGTTCTAAAGAACCCAAAAACTGTTTGGTGAAATTCCACCCGGATTATATTTATTGAAATAATTAATATTTTTAAGGTGGGTTCCTATGTCTAAACTTAGGAAAATTAAAGTATTAATGGGTATTAATCAAAATATGGGTGAGAATGTTCTAGAAAGCGATCAAGTCAAGTTTTTAATCTTTGTCATTGATTAGAGACTTAATCTTGGTCGTTTAAAGTCTCAACGAGAAAAGTATAAGGAGGAGGCTTGGGGTTCATTTAGAAACAGACACACGGAGAGAACGAATTGATCTAGAATTCAATTTTTTGGGCTTAGGAAGCTAAGAAATTCGAACTAGGTGATCAGTTGCAGCAGAGGGGCAGGGATAGTTCGGGAATACTGAGAGAGAGGTGGAAATAAGCTACTGGAGGCAACGCAATAGCCAAAGGACCAATGTTGGGCCAATCTGGGCCCACGCAGGCCTGACGCAGAGCCAGAAGGGCTAGCGCAGAAGTTAAAAAACTGCCCTCTATGCAAAAATATGGAACTGACGGGAGCTGCCAGAACAACTGGGAGAAGTTGGCATAGAAGCTCCAGGAGGCAGAAGAGACATGCAGGGCTGACACAGAGCCTGTAGGGTTGATGTAGGGCCTACGCAAGGCCAGCACAGAAGTAGGCAGGGTTAGCTAGTTTTGTTGCTCGGTCCTTCGGAATCTGCCGTGTGTGAAGTGAGGAAAACTCACTCAGTTTTTCTGCCATTGAGTTTTCTCTTTCACTAGATTGTGGGGAGGGCATCCAACATTTGTATCTATATTACTGCTATATGCATAATAATAGAAAACCCTCACAGTTGTTGCGCACCGGTTTTCCCCACATTGGGTTTTTCTGGGGACTATTTATCCAAAAATATAACGGTGTCCTATGTATCTTGTTCTTTGCTCAATTTCTTGTTTCATGTAATCAAATTAAATTGGTGTAGGCTACAAAAGTAATTCACTTCAAAATTTTCAGAAAATAACTTGATATTGTATATTGAAATCAAGTAGGAGAAGTAAATTCAGTTTTGTTGCAGTAGGGGTTCCTTGAGTGTAGGAATTTTCACATGGTATCAAGCATTGATTTTGAAACAGGAAGAGAAGATCCAGCGCTGAGAAGAGAGGCCAATAGATGCATATTGGCAGCAATTAAAATCCCCTTGAAGGGATTGCGCATTCCTTGCTAGGAAGCAGAGATTCTGAGGAAATCTCTCTCTCAGAGTCGACAGAGAGGTTACAATTTCTAGTTCGTGAGTTTGCAGAGGCAAGGGAGTGACATAGAGCCTCAACGCAGTGTTTGAAGGGCGCAATTCCTACCGGGGCAGAAATCCGTCAGAAAAGAGCGAAGACACATAGAAGGGGAATTTTCTGCTCAGAAAAACTTTCGCCAAAAGTTCGAATTTCCTCACTTTTTGGGCATCAATGCTGAGCAGTGACTAGAGAGTCAGTTCGATAGTTTGGGTGAGATGGCATCGTATGGGCTCAAAGGTCAGCGCAGGTTGGAAGGAGCTTCCAACTATGTCATTAGGAAGACCAAAGTCTTAGATGTTCTGGAGGAGTACGATCTCGAAGCCTACGTCAAGAGTGTTGTGGTTTGTTCCCGCTTACAATGATCAGAAAAAGAAGTACAAGGTCGAGCAGGAGAAGGCGAAGAGGTTCATACTCGATGGAGTTCGAGATCATGTGTCTCACACTTGCAGGGCAAGGATACGACTCGAGAGATGTAGTAGGAAGCTTAGTCTTCACTATATGAAGGTTCTTCCGAACAGCGGAAGATGTACTTAGAACAAAAGTTGCAATTTGCAACGGAATAGAATGCAAAAGAGAGAAGGGGTTAACTCCTATCTCAACATCTTCAGGACACCAAGGACCAGCTTGTTGGAGTGGGGTCTACTCTCTCAGTCTATCGCGAAGGTAAGGACGACCCTGAATGGAGTCTCAGATGAATGGCAAGTCCTCATCCAAAGTATACTGGGCAAAGAAAGACTGCCTTCATGGGAGGAGATGTGGGCAGCCCTTCAACAAGAAGAATTAAGGATGGATCTAGTTAAGGTCAACCTCAATGGCAGCAGTGGAAGTGGCATGAAGACCAAGGAGGAGGAGGAGAACACAGCTCTAACATCAAAGGGACAGTAGAAGCAAATGCGGAAGAAGGACATTTCGAAGGTGAAATGTTTTAGATGTAGCGAGATCGGCCACTTAGCAACCCAGTGCCCTTTGAAGCTAAAGGATAAGGATGAGAAACATGATCCTAAGGCTGCTCCAGCAAAAATTGACGAAGATGAGTTTTCCCATGAGTGCCCACGCATCTCAGGAGGGAAATCAGACGATATTGAGCTGTATTCGGGAGGACTACATATGGACAAAGATCCTTGAGGATTCTACCCCTTGGATCAATTCCTTGCTATGGGAGCTCGAGATTCAACAGTAACGAGATGGACTTAGTGTCAGATGATGCAGTGGATTAATATGGAGAGACAGATGCAGTAGCCTGAGACCAGAGACTAATCAGCGCAGAGCAAGGTTGCAGCAGTGCAAGAAGTCAGTAGTATCGTAGAAGATTCAAGGGTCAAAGAGTAGTAGCAGTCAGATTCCAACATTCATGGTATTATGCTGAACACAGTTAAGTTCAAGAAATTTGGATGTTTTTCAGTTGCTCTCTCTCAACAACTAAGTTGCAAGTACGAATGCAGTGTTAGCTGTGGCAGTGCTAGCAGCAAGCAGATGCAACATTTGAGAGGGAGTTGTAATACAAATGCAGCATGGCAGTTGCAGTGTCATGGGCAGCAACAACACAAT